>BPLQ01002315.1:0-164369 GCA_021605075.1 Caerostris darwini | reverse complement strand
TACGGTTACGTAATTGCCACCCACTCTTTACTCTGATTTTCTTAAAGGAAGTATGCTTGGAGAAGAAGCAACAGAGCTCTGCGACGTGTCGACAATAAGTGTCGCTTTTTCTTTTTTCTGGAAAAGTGATTGAAAAGGCGCTGGAGATTCTGCCTGTTTACAAAAGTGAGCCCCTTTGTGGCTTCGTGTGTATCATGCAGTGTGATACTCACGGTCCGCCACGTGACCGTGTCTGTAGACCTGCGAGAATCCCTTTGAAAATCTCCTAGTCCTAGAGTGGATTTCACTCTGCATATCTCATTCATATCTTTTAAATTCTCATTTCTTGGTAAATATCGAGTTCTCATATATAGCAGGTAGGCTGAAAAGACTCTAGACTTAATGAGCTTGATGTGTATTCCATCGGTAGAACTCCTTAGACTTAATTGCTTTGATGTGCATTCTACTAGTAACTTAGGCTTTACCAGCTAGATGTGTATTTCTCCTACTAGCAACGCTTAGACTTCGGAAAATACATTGATCAGCAACTTTGAACTTCTGCGCAAGATCTTCTAATTCCTTGAAGGAGATATTATACGGAATCTTTAAAAGCACTGTCTACGCAAATTTTAAAATGTGACATATAATTTCAAAAATAAACATGATGGAAATATAACACTATTTATGAAGATTTTAATAATAAAAGATAATTTAGGTATCTTGAAGTTATTTGGCTTTAACAACTATAAAAGTTACATTGAAACTGTAAAAGATAATAAACTAGAAGAGGATTATTTTAGAGACAGCGCACGTGATGTACTGTATATTCTACTAGTATAACCCTTAGGCATAATAGCTTCATGTATATTCTACTAGCAACCCTTAGGCGTCGAAAATACATTGATCTGCGTGCACTTGCGCAAGATCTTCTAATACCTTTTGTCTCATTCTTGAAAGAGATATTAGTTATATATATATAATGCTTGCAAAGGAAAATTAAAGTGTTCCCATGAACCTGAAAGTGGCCCTCGTCTTAAAGCTGTTATAGGTCTAGTATAGGCCGAGACGTTACAATATAAATATATTTTAAAAAATGAGAAACAAATAGGGGTTTTGTTTCCTCGTGCATTTCTATTAGTGGAGCCTCAAAAAAGAAATGCATATGTGCCCAAGCGATTTAAACCTTTTAGCTCACATACCAAATATTGTGACTTCACGATAATTTAGCGGTATAATTGCATTTTAAGGTAAAGTTCTTATGTTGTTTATCTTTCTTAAAAATTTATAATATCAGGTTGACAATATTCTTTGCTTTACTACGGGAAAATTTTTGCCTTATATCCTTACAGAATACGCTTATAACGCACATTTGGTATTATGCATAGTTTAAAAAAAGTTGGAACTATAAAAATAGTGAAATCAGTTTCAAGTGAAATTTAAAAACTTATTTTAAAAACAAAGATTTAAAAATATGTGGTAATAGCAAAAATTAAAATAATAATAAAAATAACAACAATAAAGTATAAAAGTTTTTAAAAAAATGATTTTTCAATTTGAATACAGGTATTGCAAACATAATTAGAAATATTTAATTAATTCATCATATCAGGCGCAAAATATTAATTTTCTTTTGGATTATTTGGATTGACTAAAAAATTAATGATGTATACGATAATATTTTGCTCGTTGTATCTAATTTTATATTACTATTTTAAATAACCAAATATTTCAAGCCATCGCTTTATTATTTTTTTACATACCAGGTCCAGTTATTGTCAGCTTCATCTTCTTATCTGGTTCTGGAGTTTTATTTGTAGAATCTGACGCTTTATTTTTCCACCCTTTTGCATAAAAAATTATTTTTGTGGAAGTTTCTAACACCTAAATATATAAAATTAAAAAAAAAAATATCATTGGAATTTGAAGGAAAATTTTATAATTGTCAGTTTATGATAAGGCAATGTTTTTGTGGAATTTTCGAACATTTAAATACATCAAATAGCAACAAAATTTAACCTCGGGATTATGAAAAAAAATTCTTAAGAATAGGTGATTAGTTCCTGTTAATAGAAAATGAACTACGCCATGAGTCGTTGCATCGTGATTGTCTTATTTTAATGAAATGCAATCAAAACTTATTTCCAAATATAGAATTTCAGATCCAAATAGCAAACTATACTGGAGTGGCTAGGAGTTATACGTTCGGGTGCCAGATTGTAATCGGTAAGTATGAGTCACACGTTCTGGAATCACATTGTAGTGTGCAGGTTGGGCAACCAGATTATAAATGCATGTGATTGGGTTGAGATACTTGAAGCACAAGTTGGAGAATTCACAGCTTTATTTACACACGCATACAATTAGAGACATACAATATTTAACACATTTTTTTTCTAATGCAGCTGGCAAACACTTACAGCTTGGTCTTGGGTGCCTTAAGGCAAGCGCTGCACAGACGTTACGCACTTTGCATTACCCAGGGAGCGCGTGTAACATGAAGATAAGCCCCGGACGCGGACCCCCGCAACGCTCCACGATCATATTAGACAAGGACTTACGATTTAAAGTGGATTCCGAACCACTACAAACATCCATGGCACCGCTGGGACTCGAACCCGAAACCTGTGTTACTGAGTGCCAGAGCGCTAGCCACTCGCCCCTTCAGGCCCCATATTTAACACATTTAAAGACAGATAATTATAGTTTTGCGGAAGGACATTTTAAGACAGATAATTAAGTCGAAAACACGAAGCTCGGCAAAGCGCAGGGCGCGTGAAATATACTTCCTCTCCGGGGAAGAGTCTGTATTCCAGCTAATATGCAGAGTTGCGCTAAATATGTTTCTTCTCGGGGTGAATGTAAGCTAGACGTTTCTCAACAGAAGTGCATGGTTGTGCTGTACTTCCTCTCAGGTGAGAGTCTCGAGGCCTATTGGCCATTTCTGCTGAACTCCAGAGGAGCGCGCTCTTGTCAGTGCGTAGGAGGAAGTATGGTCACAATACAAAATATATACATGTCATATGCAGCAAATACAAGAATTGAGACATTAATCGCTATATTCACTGTACAAAAATACAAACTCAACGTATCCCAAAAATATGGGATAATATATTTTACCTGTTATTTTCCAACATCGCTATATATATTGTAAAATTTGTCAACATTGTCAAAATTACCATTTGCTAATTTAGAAGCTATGCAATTAGTTATTATTTAAAAGAAAGGCATTTTTCTTATAACATTAGGGCTGAAAAGTTCGTAGGCTCACACCTAGATGGAGCTACTAGTATTACATCCATATGATTTTTAGTTAGCCCTAACCTTCAAAAGACACGTATATAAATTTGACAGCCATTGAACTGTTAGTATGTAAGTTATAGCATTTTTAGTGAAGTTATAGCATTTTTAATGTTCATCACGTGCAGTCCACTCGGTTGACTGTCAATGGACTCCGGTGTGAAATCATAGAGCCATGCTTCATCCATTGTCACATATCGACTCAAAAATTCGGGTTTATTACGATTGAACAGCTCCAA
Organism: Caerostris darwini; assembly: GCA_021605075.1. Lineage (NCBI taxonomy): Eukaryota > Metazoa > Arthropoda > Arachnida > Araneae > Araneidae > Caerostris > Caerostris darwini. The sequence continues at coordinate 160,854 of BPLQ01002315.1, read as the reverse complement.
ACACTGCTTAGAATCATCCATTCGTTGTTGTTTTGGGTCGATTGTGAGCTCGCGCGGCACCCCCTTTGAACAGAGCTTTCGCATATCCAAATATTCATTCACGATATGTCCAACAAGCTCTTTTGATAACTTTAGGGTCTCGGCTATCTCAATCCACTTCACTTTACGGTTATCAGAATTTATTTTATGGACTTTTTTGATGTTTTCGTCGGTAATAGCCTCTTTGGGGCGTCCACTGCGTGCATATTCCTCGGTGCTCATTTCGCCTCCTTTAAATTTAGCAAACCACTTCTGTACGGTTGATTTTCCTGGTGCAAAGTCCGAATAATGTTTATCAAGCCAAGCCTTGGCTTCAATAGTATTTTTTTTTTCGCCAAAAAGCAATGCTTTATTAACACACAAAATTCCTTTTTATCCAATTTTTTCAAACTAGCAGAAGTTGCTTCACTAAAAATGCTATAACTCACATACTAATAGTGCAACGGCTGTCAAATTTATACCCGTGTCTTTTGAAGGTTATGACTAACTAAAAATCATATGGATTTAATACTAGTAGCACCATCTATGTGTCAGCCTACGAACTTTTCAGAGCACTTGTTAAATTAGTTATAATAAACATATGATAAAAATTTCCAATTAATAAGTATTATAGTTAATAACTTAAGAGAAAATTTCATATATATATTTATATATACCTGTTGTCGTGTTGGGCCCGTACTTGTAAACTTGCCAACAGTAAAAAAAGATGGATACTAAAAAAGAAATAAACTCAAATTATAGAACTTCCTAATTTATTCATGATATTTAAATATTTATTATAAACTTAAGTATTATAATTTATAAGTAATAATACTTAAGTAATAAACTTAAATATTATTATTTATTTTAAACTTAAGTATTAAAAAAATAATGTTAATGCCCATTATGTTTTGTAATACATATACGAGATTCATTTTATAAAAGTTTTTTTTTTATCATATGTTAAAAATGGGGGAAAAATATAATTTTCTCGTACCATCAGAAAAATATTCGAAATTAAATTTGAGGAAGTTACTGTCTGTAAATATATTAAAGCGTCCTAATTTTTTCCAATTTCTAAATAGTACAAAATGTCATACAAAGATAAACCATCCTTTCCACAAGCAATATTTTATTAAAGGAAGTTTTTTTTTCCAATGCAGCTTTCAAAAACTTAGACTGCTTGGTCTTGGATGCCTTAAGGCAAGCGCTGCACAGACGTTACTCGCTTTGCATTACCCAGGGGGCGCGTGTCACTTGAAAATAAGCCACCGACGGGGAGTAACAATGCCCCCGCAACGCTCTACAATCCTATTAGACGAGTTGTACGGTTTACAGTGGATTCCGAACCACTACACACATCCATGGCACCGCCGGGACTCGAACACGAAACCTGTGGTACCAAGCTCTAGCCACACGGCCCCTTAAAGGAAGTTATATACTAGTATATCCTAAATAACTAAAAATTTTCTTTGTGTATTTATTATCGCCGAAACTAGTATGAAATGAGAGCCGCAAAGCATACAAAAATATTCCTGATTTCAAGAGTAGCTATTGATAAGTATTTACATTTTTTCAACTCTTGTTTTTAAATATCAATTAGGTCCTGATGGTCGAGTGACTAGCGCTCTAAATCTCGGTGCCATAGGATTCGAGTACCAGCGATGCCATAGATATACACTCAAGAGCCAAAACATTATGACCACCCCTACATTTTGCAATGAACTCGCCTGGATGACGTGGAAGGCACGTGATCAAGTGGAAGTGGTATTTAACTGCTGCTGGAGAGTCTGAAGAATCATTCTTTCACTTATTTCTGTGTGTGATGGGCTAGGCTACGGATCTAAGAGACTTTGATAGAGGGCAGATTGTAATGGCTCGAAGGCTCGGAACAAGTATTTCCAAAACTGCACGACTCGTGGGTTGTTCGCGATCTACAATTGTTAGTACTTATGCAAAGTGGATGAATGACGATGAAACCAGCAGTAGATGACTTGGTGTTGGACGTCCACACGCTATCAAAGAAAAAGGTCGTCGGAGACTGTCTCGCATGGTGAAGCAAAACCGGAGCCAGACAGTGGCTCAGTTGACAGCCCAATACAATGCAGGGCCAAGTAGACTAGTATCGGAGCACACTGTTCAGCGGACACTGTTGGATATGGGGCTACGCAGCAAACGTCCCACTCGTGTGGCTTTGCTGACCAAGCGTCATCGCCAACTGCGCCTGGGCTGGGCCCGGAAACATCGTGACTGGTCCATGGATCAGTGGGAGAGAGTTGCCTGGACAGATGAATCACGGTTTGTCATTCATCACGCCGATGGCCGTGTCAGGATACGCCGTCTTCCAGGCGAACAGTTTCTCCCTCAATGTACAGTAGGTCCTACACAGGCCGGTGGTGGCGGTATTATGCTTTGGGGGGACGTTCTCTTGGGCGTCTTGGACCCGTGGTTTTGGTAGAGCAGACCATGAATACTACAGGGTATCTGAACATCATTGCGGACCAATTGCACCCTTACATGGCCTCTGTTTTTCCAGCTGGAAATGGAATGTTCCAACAGGACAACGCCCCTTGTCACAAGGCTAAAATTGCATTGGAGTGGTTCCAGGAACATGATGCTGAATTCCAGTTAATGTCCTGGCCGCCTAACTCACCGGATTTCAATCCGATAGAAGACATTTGGGATGTCCTGGGACGGCAGCTCAGAGTTCAAAGACCACCAATTCGCAATATCTCGGATTTGCGTGACCGTTGCTTAAACATCTGGTACAATCTGTCTCCGGCCATCTACCAAGGACTTGTGGCATCCATGCCAAGGCGGGTTGAAGCTGTGTTGCGCGCCAACTCGTTATTGACAGGTGGTCATAATGTTTTGGCACTGGAGTGTATGTAGTGATCCAGAATCCACTTTAAACCGTACAACCCGTTTAATATACCTGTAGCGCCCTTCCACGTAAAAAAGTCAGCGTCACGGAGCTAAGTGTCTTCTACCTACAGGTGCTCTATTACAACAGAAGCTGCCCCTTTTCCCTCCATCCATGAGACCACATGGGTTCTTGGACTGGCTCTAGATCAGGGATGGACAAACCTTTTCGGTCGCGGGACAAAAATTGAAAAAAAAAAAAAAAAAAAAAAAAAAGTTTGGCGGGCAAAGATAAATTTTTCTAAAATTTTAAAAACAATATACAAGTATTACAATTTAATGAGATGAATGAAATTGCGATTCCATTTTAGTAGCCATTTTGCACTTGAAATAATTTATGGATAGCCCAAACAAGAAATAGCTACGCTATACTTTTAATAATTTCACCACTATTCACGATGATGCTATATGTCCGCAATCTTTCCATACGCAATCAATAATATTAGAACTCGCGCGAAAAGAAAAAAGCCGCTGGCTGGAGCTTAAAATGCGCAGTCTGCCACATGAGGGGCCTAATTCACCTATATTGGATTCCCATACGTCTGCTGACCGAGAAAGAGATAACGCTTGTTGGCGCCAATCTACAGCTATAACTAACAAAGAATTTCCGCTTTTAACTTTTTACCGATTGATAGCTCTCTGTTCTTGCTATTTCCGTCGATTTAAAAAAAATGGTTGATTAAAGGTCATCAAATCGTTGATCAAAAAAAAAAAAAAACGTCAATTATCGAACAAAATAGAGAAAGTAAAAAGATAATCAGTCCTTTGAAAAAAAAGGAAGAAAAAATTTTTTTAATCAAAGTAGAAAAGGAGATGGATATATAATATATATTTCTTTTAATTTGCCTCGGACCAGCAAATTAAAATTCTATCCGCGGGCTGGATAGAACCTTCCGGAGGGCCGGATTTGGCCTGCGGGCCGTACTTTGCCCATCCCTGATCTAGATGTCTACCAAGTGTGATAAGAAACAGCAATACACTGAAGTGACAAAAGTCATGGGATAGCAATATGCATATTTCCAGATGGCAGTAGCATCGCGTAGAACAGGTATAAATGCGCAGTGCTTTCGCAGAGCTTTCATTTCTGTTCAAGTTATTCATGTGAAGAGGTTTTGACGTGATGATGACCGCACGACGGGAATTAACAGACTTTGAACGCGGAATGTTAGTTGGAGCTAGACGCATGGGTCATGCCATTTCGGAAATCGTTAGGGAATTCAACATTTCCAGATCCACTGTGTCAAGAGTGTGTCGAGAGTATGAAATTTCAGGCATAACATCCCACCATGGACAGCGCAGTGGTCGACCGCCTGCACTTAACGACCGAGACCGGCGACGTCTGCAAAGAGTCGTAAATTCTAACAGACAAGCAACACTGCGTCAAATAACCACAGAAATCAATGTGGGACGTACAAGGGACTTGTCTGTTAGAACTGTGCGGAGAAATTTGGCTTTCTTGGGCTATTCCAGCAGAAGACCGACTCGAGTGCCTTTACTGACAGAACGACATCGCTTGCAGCGACTCTCGTGGGCACGTGAGCATATCGGTTGGTCCCTAGATGAATGGAAAACCATGGCCTGGTCCGATGAGTCACGATTTCAGTTGGTAAGAGCTGATGGTAGGGTTCGAATGTGGCGCAGACCCCACGAAGCCATGGACCCAAACTGTCAGCAAGGCACTGTTCAAGCTGGTGGTGGCTCCGTAATGGTGTGGGCTGTTTTTTCATGGCATGGACTTGGTCCTCTGGTGCGACTGGACCGAACATTGACTGGAAATGCTTATGTTCCGCTACTTGGAGATCACTTGCAGCCATTCATGGACTTCATGTACCCAAACAACGATGGGATTTTTATGGATGACAATGCGCCATGTCACCGGGCCACAACTGTTCGCGATTGGTTTGAAGAACATTCTGGACAATTCCAACGAATGATCTGGCCACCTAGATCGCCCGACATGAATCCCATCGAGCATTTATGGGACATCATCGAGAGGTCTGTTCGTGCCCAAAATCCTGCACCATCAACGCTTTCAGAATTATGGACGTCTATCGAGACAGCATGGCTCAATATTCCTGCAGAAGACTTCCAACGACTTGTTGAGTCCATGCCACGTCGAGTTGCTGCACTTCGCCGGGCGAAAGGAGGGCCGACACGATATTAAGAGGTATCCCATGACTTTTGTCACTTCAGTGTAAATATTAATTAAAATCTAACCTTTCTATTCTTTCCTACAAAACGAAAATTGGAGAGCCAAGATAAAAAAAAATCCTACTTTTGTGAAATTGTGGCATCATGTTCATTAATTAACATTTAAAAACATTTAAAAATTTTTACTTGTGTAGCATTTTTATTTTTTTTCCATATCAAATACTTCTTCTAAAAATGCTGATTTGAGAAAAAATAATCTACAGGAGTCGTATTTCAGCAGATTTTTCCGGCTTTGAAAGAAAATTTAAAACGTTTAAAATATGTAAATCAGCGTCAACCACCTACGAAGTTTTAGAAATCTTTTATCAAATTCATTATCTTTCTAATGATATCACTTTCGTCGGAATTCCAATTGGAAAAAAACAGAAATTTAAAGCTATTTTCAGTTACATTTTTCCGTTCAAAAACATTTCATCAAATATTACTCTATTTTAAAAGTCGTCGCGTCATACAAATATCATCATCATCACCATCATCAGTAGAGCAACAGCCCTATAGTGGGCCAAGGCCATCTGTCTACTGGCAGATTTCGAGACTGGGGATGTTTTCTTTTTATGGGGGTAGGGTTGTTTGCCCTATACCCAACAGTCTTATTATACCAAGACCTACGGTTTAAAGTGGATTCTGAATCACTACAAACATACATGGCACCGCCGGGATTCGACTCCGAAATCTGTGGTACAGAGTGACAGAGCGCTAATCACTTAGTCACCAGGTCCTAAATACATATATAGGTTCAGAAAATCCGTTCAGAGTAAATAGAAATTGTTATGACGAAATTAGATTTCTTCCCCATTTTACAATTTAGTATATTTATATGGGTAGTATATTTATTATATTAGTATTAGTATATTTATAGTATTTAGTATATTTTAGGTAGTATTTAGTATATTTATTCTATTTTCAGCAATTTATTCATAATTATTCTGGAACACTTATTCCTTCAGAACATATAGTAACTCTTTTTGCGATTTTTTTTTTCTAACGCAGCCGGTAAATACCTAGAAATTTATCTTTATGTCATAAGCACTGGCTGCACCGACGTTACTCATTTAGAACTACCCAGGGGGCACGTGTAGCTTGAAGATATGCTACGGACGCGAGTAATACTTCCCCACAAAGCTCTACGATCACATTAGACCAGGGGTCGGCAACCTTTTGAGTGGGAAGAGTCAAAAATTACAATTTACAAAATTTCAAAGTTTTTAAAGAGACACAAAATTTTTTCTTGCCAACAATAAATAATAGTCGCATAAATAAAGTTTTTTGATAAAAAAAAAACTAATCTATTTATTCATAAGAAAAAATATCTATTTATTCATATATAAGTAGTGTTTTTCACAACAAATTAGATAATATATATATATGGCATTATTAGATAATTACTTATTATTTAAGTAAAAAATTAAAAGAATTAAACATTTACTTACATCACTAACTTGTACTTCAATAACAAACAATTGAGCGAACAAATTCAATGAGAGTGTTGGCTTTGCATGGTTTTAGAAAGTTTGGATAAATTTGGCCCATAATTTGTTGTTTTAAGTTTCAAACACGACTCTAAATTTTCATTGGTTAGTTGGCTTCTTACTTTACTTTTAATTATATCCATGCAAGAGAACGCTTGCTCGCACGAATATGTCGATCCGAAGATAGTCAGCACTCCAAATGCTCGTTAATCGATTCAGAACGATTTTTAAATGTGGTTTTTTTTTTTTATAAAATAAATAATATTTGCGTATGGAACTAAAGAGCCGCAGCTTCACACCCAAAGAGCCGCATGTGGCTCGCGAGCCGCAGGTTGCCGACCCCTGCATTAGACAGGTACTTACTGTTTAAAGTGGATTTCGAACATGCAAGGTATAACTACAAACATGCAAGGCCCAGTCGGACTCGAACTCACACCCGAAACCTGTGGTACCGAGAGCCAGAGCGCTGGCTACTCGGCCATCAGGTTCCCCTCTTTCGCAAATAACAGATGGGTTTTTTTTCTCTGTTAATAATGATCACAAAATGGGCCTGAATGACCGAGTGGCTAGCGCTCTGCCGATCGGTACCACAGGTTTCGGGTGCGAGTCCCGGCGGATGTTTGTAGGGGTTCGGAATAAACTTTAAATCGTAGGTCCCGGTCTAATAGGATCGTAGAGCGTTGCGGGGGCATTGTTACTCCGCGTCCGTGGCATATCTTCAAGTTACACGCCCCCCCCGGGTAATACAAAGTGAGTAACGTCTGTGCAGCGCTTGTCTTAAGGCATCCAAGACCAAGCTGTCTAAGTGTTTGCCAGCTGCATTAGAAAGAAAATAATGATCACAAAATTTTTGTGAACTAGACAGTCAAACTCTACTTTCAGAGAATACAGCTTTTTCGGAGATTAAAATCCCTAGATTGATAGGTTTTTTCTTTACTTAATTAAGAACTGAGTAAACTGACGTCAGGTGAGTAACCTGATAATTTCTTTAAAGGTGCATTTTGCTGTATACTTTGAATGGAATTTCTTTCCCATTGTCAATTTATTGCTTTTCGAATTGTAGATCGGCGTTTTCCAACAATCTTTTATATTTCTAGTAAATATTTGCATTAATTAAGAAATCTTATTATAAGCATATAAATTGCAGTAATAGTTAAAAGTAATTATTATTAAATTGAGTTTTTTTTTTATATTCAGGGTACATATTTTTACTGTACGAATATTTTCGACACTTTAAAATACTTATGAAATTACAATTGTGTTTGAAAGGATTTTTTTCCGAAAAAATAGTAATTGGCACATCAGTTACGTGGCATTTAATCCTTTTTTTTAGACATTCAATTGAACGCGACATTTGATAGTAAAAAAAAAGATATTTAACAAATAAAACACAGAATAAAACTAACCTTTTCTAGAAGAGATCTTCCCAACATAAAATAACTCAGAAAACCCAACACAAAAGAAATCCAGATATGCACGAGCGCTTCATAGAAAGACAATTTAAGGTAACCCAGAAATTTAACCTGAAAAATTAAATTTTAGATTACTTTTCTTACTATCATGAAATTTCTTTAAAATAAAATTGGATATTTCCTTTAAAATGAAATTGAATACGAATTTTTCATATACAGGGGTAATTATAAAAAAAAAAAAAAAAAATTCTCGATATATGAGGCTCTAGCTATCGTATCGTTTACAGAAACTGAACAAAATTTTGATTTAAAGTATTTTAGAGATATGTGCTCAAGAATCATATGAAAAGCAATAAAAAAAAGTTAAACTCTAACAGTTACGGTTACAGTGATAAAATTTCGAAAATTTCAATTGGCAACACCTACTCTTTTTATCGAAATGGGCAAGATTGATGGCAATTGGCCACCCCTGGTCTAGAACCGCTGGCTCTAGACCAGGGGTGGCCAATCCAAATGATCTTGGGCCACTTTGGAAATCCATCAAAACTTCGTTGGCCGCATATAAAACTAGATATCCCCATATTAGATTTAGACCCACTATAGATATTTTTTGGAGTAAAAAATTGAAACATAATGAGTTATTATTATTTTGTTTACTTTTAATCTTACATATAAACATAGATAATATAATAAAAATTATAATAAACGCACATTGTAAAGAAATATATAACACTAAAAATGAAATATAAAAATATGTAAATATATATGAAATAATAAAAAAAAGAAATCATTCAAAAAAATATTTATTTTACTAGTGCGATATTTGTTTTTCCATTCTTTCACTTAGCTTTTGCAAATCGATGCACGCGCATCATGAGTTCGCAGAATATAATTTAATTATTCTGCGAACTCTTAACTGTAAACTCATAAATAACACAGACAATATCTGTCCTATATTCGCAAGACTATTATTTTAAAATCAAAGTTAATTTTTTCTTTTAATTTCAACCGTTAATTTTTACATATATGGATGCACACATAATGTATTTTTTTAATGTAGCATTGATTTTCACTAATTTTCCATTATAAAATAAATATATTTTGTAAAAGCGTGATAAATCTCACGGGCCAGAAAAATGGTCAAGGTGGGCCGCGGGTTGGCCACCCCTGCTCTAGACCAGGGGTCTCCAAACTACAGCCCGCGGGCCAAATCCGGCCCGCCAGTGCCCTCAATCCGGCCCGCGACAGCGAATAGCTTATTGTTGCTGTAATAAGTTGGATAAAAAAACACAGAATGATAAGAAATCGGTTTTATTGACTTGCTAGGAAAGCTTAATGACAAGCATAACACGCAGAAAATTTAACTTAAGCATAACAACTAACAAATAATTGAAACGAATCCCACTAACATTATAAACTAGTGAACGTCAAGCGGTTACCCTCTGTAGTTATGTTGGGGTAAAGAGTATCCCATATGTATGTATATCGATGTTTGGACTGCATATATCCTGAATCAAACATATGATTTTTATCCTGAAAATTCCTCAGGAACGGAAAAGCTAAATTAACGTGACTGAAACCGCGGGATATACACTTGTCGTCAAGTGTAACGGTCGTATCGATACACACAATAGTAATTGTAGTAATTGAACCAGCGAATTTAGCAAGCGTATGCTCGCTCAGAGCGCGTACTCGGCGACTAGTCTAGAAATTATAGATAATGGCAGAAAATTAAAACGGTTTTGGCCCTTGGTACTTACTAGAGTAAAAAGTATGGCCCTAAGGCTGGAACGTTTGGAGACCCTTGCTCTAGATAGACTAAGAAGAAAAGAGAAAACAACTGTGGCGTTACCAGAATACGGTTTTGATACCAGCCTATTGAAACTCCCCAGCCTACCTCAAAACGAGAAGTGAACCATGTACGCAGATTCCCTAGTTCAGCACGTATAGTATAGCTATATATATAGTCAGGGGCCTCATGGTATAAAATAAAGTGTCTATCCCCTTTATTTACTATCCTTTATTTAGTGTCTATCCCTTTGACTTTTTGTGGTGTGTGAGACCGATTTATTGCCGGTTGCTGTTTTGCTGTATGGTTGCTTTGTTCTGCTTGTTCCTTCTTTCTGTGTGATCCTTATTGTAATGGATATATTTCCAACAAAGGAATATGTTACGACACAACTATCCTCATCATCATTGGCGTAACAGCCCGTTGTGGGCCAAGGCCATCTGCCTACTGTTTGATTTCGAGGCGAGATAGGTTCTTTTCTTTTTACGGGGTAGGGTTGTCAGATACCTTTATGACTGATGTTGTCACACTAGGTGGTCAAATAAAAGGCATTGTGAAATGCGCGCAGTGTATCTTGCTTTCTTGCACATGCCGCTTTCAGGGAAACAGCGAGGGGAAATTGCAAAAAATTATTATATGCACGGATAAAATGCTGCAGAAGCATTGCATTTTCTACCGCAAAAGTCAGACTCCGCCGAGGGCATGTTCTGCAACAGCTGTACGGGACTTGATAAGCAAATTTGAAGAGACCACATGTCAGGGTCTTCTGTAAGACGCTATTTAACAGTTTGCTGACAGAATTATCTGCCACCATTTCATGTTTCCTTGGCCACTAAGGTCCTCCGATCTTACTCCAATGAACTTCTGGCTGCAGAGGATACTTGAAATCAGAAGTGCATGCATCTATTCCACAAACCGTATCTAATTTGAAAGATCCCATCAGAAATTAGGTTAAACAGATTCCTCTTGTCATAGTAAGGGTGCTATGCACCATCCGTCGCACGCAAAATGTCGTCGTGTGGGAAGGTGGTCACTTGGAAAGTTTGTTTCTGATTTACACGATAAAATGTTTTGCTGCCTGCTGCTTCTCTATTTTTATTGGCTGTTTTCACTTTTTTTCTTAATCGGTTTAGTGCTTGCGATACACGATACTATTTATGGTTTTTCGGTATGGATATAGCATTCCAATTTAAAAAAATAGATATTAAGATTTAGATTTAAAAGTTTCTAAATTTGGATACTGTGACCGTAACTCTTAAGAGTTTAACTTTTGCTTTTCATCTGACCTTGAGCACATACCTCACCAAATTTTGTGTGATAGCTAGCGGCTTCTATATCGAGACAGTATTTTTATAATTATCCTATTACTACTGCACTACTACACTACACCACACCACGTTTCATCACTGTGCATAGAGCTGAGTTTATTAGACCGGACCTACGGCTAAAAAAGAGGATACTAAACCTCAACAAACATTCATGGCACCGAGCATTCATGGCCAGAGCACTAGACACTCGGCCATTCAGGCCCCCAATTGTCAAGTCTGAAAACACATGTCCCAAATTAAGTTGATGAAATTTCTTTTTTCGTGGTATGCCTCATTAAAGCTGCATCTGCCATTATTCAAGTAAGTAATCTCAGGTCAAAATTTTGACTATGGAAACAGCACTTTTATATATTAACGAACATTGTACATATTTTTATATATAAATAAAAAGCGTCAACTACAGTATAATTTCTACATTCCCAAACTGTATAGTTGCATCTCAGCTTTAGGCACAGTGATGTGGTGTGATGTAGTAGTAATACAGGAAAATGTACACTAAAAATAAAATTGTTAAACAGAAGTAGGCTAACTTTTGGGGCATTTTCAGCATTTGTTTGTAAATCATTGTATTGAAAAGTATTATATTCAGCGGATATTAATAAAGTATGGGGTTCATATTGTCTGGTGGGAGTTTCTCAAGAATTATCCCTTGCATATGAGGGTAGTTTCCTTGAAAGATTTTACTGCCAGTATTTTCCTTTTCATAAGATACAGCATTGACACAGTGGATGTCTCTTTATGCAATTTTCTACAAATTAGCATAGTAAGGGCTATAGACCAATATATATACACCAAAAGATATAGGTGGCGGCCTGTCGCTTGACATGATCAGTCATCATGATCGATCATGGTCACATAGTCAGATGACTATGTGACCATGATCGACGACAACGACGATTTTCCAGGGTGACGGACAGCCTTGGTTGCATAGCAACCTCTATCTCCTGCTTTGCGAATGAGTGAAGTTTCTTAAGATTTAAGCCCATTGATTAGATAGAAAAAGAGTAAGATATATATTAATTTATTAAAAAAATTAACTTATAAAATTTTATTTTTTTAAAATTTATATAAGCATAAATAAAAGGTAATATAAAAAATAAACAATAGAAACAAAAACAATTGGAGGTGAAATTATGACTCAGAGGAAAAACTGCATGGCAATTGGGAAAAGAGGGTATCGAAAGGTTAATGAATAATATTCAGAACAGCGCGAGAACTTTTGCAATTTTTGAAATCAGAAATGCCGTAATCATAGTTGCTTAGATCATTTAAAACAAAATTATTAATATTTGGAATGGATTTAAAAAAATTTATTGCAATTTTATAAACAAATTGTTTAAAACTTGGTAGATAAAGAGCATGTCTGATATCCCCATTTCTGAAAAACCAGGACGAATTTGTAATCATAAGTAGGATTTTATTTTCAAGTCTTTGTATGATCTCAAAATTCGACGGAGCAGTAGAACCCCAAATAGGACTCGCATATGCAAGTATTGGAGCAAGAAAAATGAGCTTTTTATTTTCGAAAGGTTAATGAATAATATTCAGAACAGCGCGAGGTCTTTTGCAATTTTTGAAATCAGAAATGTCGTAATCATAGTTCCTTAGATCATTTAAAACAAAATTATTAATATTTGGATTAATAATGGATTTTAAAAAATTTATTGCAATTTTATAAACAAATTGTTTAAAACTTGGTAGGGAAAGAGCATGCCTGATATCCTCATTTCTGAAAAACCAGGACGAATTTGTAATCATAAGTAGGATTTTATTTTCAAGTCTTTGTATGATCTCAAAATTCGACGGAACAGTAGATCCCCAAATAGGACTCGCATATGCAAGTATTGGACACAAATAAGCAAGATAAATTAGCTTTTTATTTTCCAGGGACATAGTGGAGTTCCTACAAATAAGTGGACACAGTACGACCATGGTCGAATGTGGTCCAATTAATGGCTATAAAATCTTCGACAAAATTGAGACATCATTGGTTGAGAGCAGGGGTCTCCAAACTACGGCCCGCGGGTCAAATCCGGCCCGCCAATGTCATCAATCCGGTCCACGACAGCAAATAGCTTATTGCTGCTGTAATAAGTTGGATAAAAAAATACAGAATGATAATAACTCGGTTTTATTTACTTGCTAGGTAAAGTTTAATGACAAGCATAATACGCAGAAAATTTAACTTAAGCATAACAATTAACCGGAAATTATAGATAATGGCAGAAAAATTAAAAGGGTTTTGGCCCTTGGTACATACTGGAGTAAACAGTATGGCCCTAAGGCTGGAAAGTTTGGAGACCCCTGGTTGAGAGAATTGTAACTCCGACAACAAAGGGAAAGGTAATCCTTTTAACAGTTGTTACGTGCTTTATGAAGCAGCTAACAATTGCTGACTGATTTATGTGAAACTAATCACTTAGTGAAAACGCGGGAAGAGTGAAGATAAAATTCGAGCAAGTTTAATCATTTGTAGAACTGATATGAAGGAGCCTCCATGTAAAGTTTTGAAATAATAATATTACATTTAGATATGCTTTCTTTTTAAAGAGTATTTGTTTATGACTAATTTTATTTTCAGAAATCCACATTCCCATGTCGTTATTAGTATTTTTATTAAATTCAATGCCGTTTTGATTCTTATATTGAGATGTAGATGGATCTAAGTTTTAATAGTTTAATGACTCTCCTAATGACTTCATGTTTAAGATATTAATCATGCTTTTTTTTGTTATGACAGTTCTTATTGTGATGGTTATCATAATTTCTTTGCTCTATTCTTGATTCTAATGAAATAAAAAACTCACAATTGTTCATTAACCCCTTTTTGGTCTGAAATATATAAAGGCATTATGCATAATTGAATTAATAACTTGAAATAATAACTACAGTTATTATATATTTTGTTTAAAAACACTGAAAGATATGGGAAGAACTTCTTAACGCCTTTTTTTTTTTAAATTAAGAAAAATTTTCTTTCTCCAAAATAATTAATTTCCAATTAATATACTAACATTAATATCAAATAAACATTTATTACTTACATAACTTTCATTATTTAAATAATTAGTACGAAACATTTGACTTCTTTTGATATTTCTCACATCAACACCTAAGTATTTTAAACACCAAGAATTACCACATCCCTCTCCGGAAACCTCCTGAAAAGATTCTAAGAGATGAGTATTTAGCAGTCATTAATGTATAACAGGTAGGCTGAAAAGTTAGTAGGCTGACACATAGATGGCGCTACTAGTATTAAATCCACATGATTTTTAGATAGACCTAACCTTCAAAAGACACGTGTATAAATCATACTAATAGTTCAACAGCTGTCAAATTTATACAACTTTTTTTTTGAAGGTTAGGGCTAACTAAAAATCATATGTATTTAATACTAGTAGCGCCATCTGTGTGTCAGCCTATGAAACTTTCAGCCCACCTGTTATTGTAGATAAGTCAAAGATACGATCTTTCAGGAACCAAAATATTAATAATAGTAAGTATATTACAATGTATTAGAATGCTACTACATCAAGTAGCTTTATCATCAAGAGCGGTGGGAGATGATTAACTGTTATTTTATCATTTGTAAAAAATATTATTTTTATGGTGCCGTAACATTTCTTTATTTACATTTACTTTTTAATTAGAAAACTTTTTATGGTACAATTCCGAGTATTTTCGATTTTTGCTTACAAATTCATCATAAAATGGCATTAATTTTTGTACCACATGTATTGACATTAAGAACCAAGACATTAAGAATCAGAAATAAAAAATTGATTTGCTTAAAAAATAAATCTCCTTATTCATTTAACTTTTAATAGAAAAATATTAAATTCCCTTCTGAATTTTGTCTTGACGTACTATACCTAAACTAAACATGATATTTATTTGAAACATACATTATTTTATTTGTAAAATATTCATAAAAAAAATTAATGATTTATCTCATTCTAAAATGTTATTGTTACGTGGATTTTAAATGTCATATTATGCATTCTTAAAATGTTTGCTTAGCATAAATTATTTCCAACAAAAAACACTTTCTTTTTATTTTACTCTAATAAAAGTCATTTAGTTTTTTTATTATTACTTATATATATATATATATATATATCCTTTTTTTTTCAAAAAAGAGAAATTTTTATGTTATGTAACATTAAAAATGATATTCTGTGAATAAGGAGAATCATAATCTACGAATTACAAATATACTTTTGTTAAGTAATTTTTAAAATTGTACTATTTCCAGTAAAAAGAAAACAACAGACCATCGAAGGGAAAGAAGTAAAATTCCAGTTCAGGCAATAAGACTAAAATAAACGATAGTTGACCTTTCAATTTTTTCAAACGCAATAGAAATAAAATTGCAGTCACTGCTTTGAGAAACATGGAGACTCGATAGTGATTAAAACAGTGTGTACAAACATCTCACATGAACAGTAAGAATTCATAGAGGAAGTTTCCTCCAAGTTTCCCACCATTCCGGCGGTGCCATGGATGTTTGTAGGGGTTCGGAATCCACTTTAAGCCGTAGGTCCCGGTCTCCTATGACTGTAAGAGCGTCACGGAGCCAAAGTCAGACTTCTACCTACGGGGTGCTCCATCACAACAGAAGCTGCTTCCTTCCCCTTCAATCATGAGTAGTATGGGCTCGTGGGCTTGGCCAGCCAAGTGGGATAAGAAACAACAACAAAACCTAATAAGTTTCTTACCATAGTGGTAGTTTTCCACCTTTCCTACTATTACTACCAATGAAAATGTGAGATACCAATCTCTAAAGTCTTCCCATAAAGTAATGTTTTATCTTCATCACTCATCAGTGTATGTTCGTTGTATACAAAAGTGGGGCAATAGACCCACTGAAGTAAAGAAAAAAATTAGTCAAAGGTGATTCACAGACTACAGACAATTTTAAATTTATTTTATTTTAGAAATATACAGAGTTATAATCAGTTTAAGATTTAGTATTTTACCTAATTAAAAAAACCGCTGAGAAATCAAATATTTTATATTGACATTCCCTATTAGTTTCTTTGATTGATAATAGATGGCGCCATGACACGAATATTTTCTTTGACTAGAATATTTCAGAATTAGGGACCTGAATGGCCGAGTGGCTAGCGCTCTGGCGCTCGGTACCACAGGTTTCGGGTTCGAGTCCCGGCGGTGCCCTGGATATTTGTAGTGATTCGGAATCCACTTTAAACCGTAGGTCCCGACCCTAATAGGATCGTAGAGCGTTGTGGGGCATTGTTATTCCGCGTCCGTATCTTCAAGTTACACGCGCCCCCTGGGTAGCAAAGTGAGTAACGTCTGTGCAGCGCTTGCTTTAAGACATCCAAGACCAAGCTGTCTAAGGGTTTGCCAGCTGCATTAGAACAAAAAATATATATTTCAGAACTAGCCACTTTAAAAATTTATTTGAATAATATAAAACTTTGAAATTATATGAATTGCACCTATCTACTTCACACACTTGCAGGCAAATCAATTTTCTAGAAATTTTCGCCATCTTCAGAGAAGCAATATTCACTATCAACCTGTATCCTTATTTGTAAACCTGTATTGTTATTGGGGGGGGCTTATACACAAATTTACAACCAGTTTAGGCAAGAATTTGTAACGAGAACTTAGGGACATGCTAAATATAGTCTTTCGTATATCGAATTAAGTTATAGGAATTACATAATAATAATTTAAAGTTTTATTATTTTTTTTTAATTAATTAAATTGCAAATTTATTTACAAAATTTTCATTTTCTTGCAGGCATTTGTATAAAAAATTAATTAACTTTTTTGTAATTTACAAGATAATATACATACTTTATATAGCTAGTGACTGAATCACTTGTATCTGTTATCTTTTTTCTGAAAACATTTGCTTCAACCTGTTTACGATACTCAGAAGAATTAAAATAATCCGTTATAGAATGGACGCCTGATAAGTAAGTTCCATAACCTGTCGTCATTCTCTGTTAAAAAAAATTATAAAAACATTTATCAAGCACTTTACTGATTATTTATGTCTGTCTGCTGTCTGCATTTCTAATAACTTAAGAACTGTAACATTTATAATTTTTTTTTTCTGAATAAATTTATTTTTTTATTTAAAGGTGTCATAGCTCTTGACACGTTTTTATTCACATTTATGAGTCCTTTTATTACTTACTTTTATTTAATACTTATTTAGTACATTTTATTGTATGAGTTATATTCATTAATGAACCCTACATACAAATTTGAGTAAATGGAATTAAGGGCACTTATTTAAAATTTTGGAAAGTTTCTTAAAATCAAACTCTATATTTTTTTTAAAGTGTATATTTGAATTTTGAATTTCTTTTTTAATCTTTTACTTGTTTGTTTCAAATATACTGTTATCATATAAATTTAACGTCTACTTTGAACACTATATATACTACTATGTCCAAAAAGTAAGATCAATTTTCAATTTAAAATTCCCGGGGCTCATGAAATTTCATTCTTTTTTTTTTTTTTTTCTTTTTTTTTTCTTTTTAGGTTACCTGGCACTGTCCTTGACATCTGTGTGAAATCTCACGTCAAAATATTCATTAATTTTTATGTTACGCTTGACTTTGTGAGACGCTAAAACTGATTCCGGCGATTTTTGAAATGTCTGAATTAATTGAGCTAAGAATTTGCATTAAATTTTGTTTTCGGAAACGTATAGAACGTTGCAGAAAGCATAAACAGTTCAAAGAAGGCAGAGAACGCGTTGAAGACGAAGAGCCCTCTGACCGACAATCCACCTCAACCGACTAAGCTCACGTCCAAAAAATTAAAAATTTGGTATGGATTTTGGATTTTCAAAAGGATCGGTCAATTCCATTTTGGGCCTCAAATCTCGATTGGTACTGAAAACACTGAATGCGCCAGCTCACACTGCATTGATTCTTCTTGACGTTTTCGCCAATGAAACACATATCGTTCCACAACCACCATATTCACATCGTGCGACTTCTGGCTATTCCCTAAACTCAAAAGACCACTCCGGGGACACCATTTTGAGTCGTTTGAAGAGGTTCAACGTGAATCGCCGCTCGCTTTGAAGGCCATCCCTGCCGATAACTTTTTAGCATGCATTGAGGATTGGAAAAAAAGTTGGCATAAGTGCATTGTGTCCGGAAGGGATTACTTTTGACGGCGATGAAATAAATTTGGAAGAATAAAGAGTTTTTGAAAAAAATTAAAATTGGTCTTACTTTTTGGGCACAGTAGTATATATATATATATACATATATATATTATTTATATATTACATTATTATAAATATTATATTATATTATTAAATATATAAATTACTATATTTTTTTATATTTCATGTTATATAAATTTATTACCTCAATGGTCCCGAAGAAAAATGTACAGAACATTTATTGTTGTCAATGAGTCAGATTTAAAAGAAAAAACAGGATTGATATAAGAAATCATTTTAAATAAACGCTAACTTAAAACTGACCTGTGATTCTGCAATAAATTCAATGAAATATTCGACTGATTCTAAGCCACCTATTTAAAACAAAAACATATTACAAAACAAGACACATACACATAAACAAACACGTAGACACAGACAAAACATTGCTTCATAGCTTCTAAAAATTATAAGGAAACCAAAATAAAGCATTAACATTGTAAACACTATTAAAGAACAATTTTTTTTTTTAACAAATGTATAATTTCGGATTCATTTAGCAAAGAAATTTTACTGTTGGGACAAAATCGATCGTTATGTATTTTTTTATTTATTTTTTTTTATTATTTATTTATTATTTTTTTTAAATAATTTTCGTTGTATAGGGCTCTAACCAATTTCAACTTTTCAAATTTATTCAGCATTGTGTTCTTCCCCGTGTACATACTGAAACTTTTATTAAGTTGGTATTGTTTGGCTTTTAAGTCCACATATTTCACTTGGCATAACATTTTGTTAAGTCTTCAATAAGGTGTCGCCTATAAATTTCTTCATTTAATTCATTAAATTTCTACATTTAATAAGTTTCTTT
Source organism: Caerostris darwini (assembly GCA_021605075.1). Lineage (NCBI taxonomy): Eukaryota > Metazoa > Arthropoda > Arachnida > Araneae > Araneidae > Caerostris > Caerostris darwini. Next base: position 141,669 of record BPLQ01002315.1, on the reverse strand, counting down.
ATTTAATAAATTTCTTCATTTAATAAATTTCTTTATTTAATAAATTTCTTTATTTAATAAATTTCTTTATTTAATAAATTTCTTTATTTAATAAATTTCTTTATTTAATAAATTTCTTTATTTAATAAATTTTAATAAGTTTCTTTATTTAATAAATTTCTTTTTATTTAATAAATTTCTTTATTTAATAAGTTTCTTTATTTAATAAATTTCTTTATTTAATAAATTTCTTTATTTAATAAATTTCTTTTTTCTTTATTTAATAAATTTCTTTATTTAATAAATTTCTTTATTTAATAAATTTCTTTATTTAATAAATTTCTTTATTTAATAAGTTTCTTTATTTAATAAATTTCTTCATTTAATAAATTTCTTTATTTAATAAATTTCTTCATTAAAAAAAAATACCAATGAAAGAGTATTCAACATTTTGTTCGCCCATATTTTGCAAAACGAAAGATAAACATTATTCAATTCATTCTATTAGCTCACACTCTCCCTATATACATTCAAGAGCCGAAACATTATGACCACCCCTACATTTTGCAATGAACTCGCCTGGATGGTATCCACGTGATCAGGTGATACGCCACGTGATCAGGTGGAAGTGGTATTTAACTGGTATTAAGTGGTGTTATCAATCCATGCCAAGGCGGGTTGAAGTTGTGTTGCGCGGGAAAGGTGGACCAACTCATTATTGACAGGTGGTCATAATGTTTTGGCTCTTGAGTGTATATCTTGTTCAAATTTTCAATCGTTCATAAAATACTTTTTTATTCATCCACTCAGGTTCAAATATATATATTTTTTTTTTTTGAACTTGTAGCGGATAACACTTGATGTTAATACAGTTTTTTCAAATATTAATTCGGTAATTAAATTTAATTAATTATTTTTAGTTTTTTTAGATTTAAGTTGCATATATCTACCAATAGATGGCGCCAGATAAACTTGAAAAATTGAATGAAAATTATTTATAAAGGACTTTCTGCATTATAGTGAAAAAATAGGAATTGACTTTAAATTATTATTTTTTTTTTATATTACTTGTTTTTTAACTAAATTCCTCTCAAAATAATCTTACATTGCCAGTTCTTGTTTAATAAATTTTCATCATATTTTAGAATACTTTATTTATTTTAGAATACCAATAACAGAGTTTGTTCCTCCATATTTTGCAAAACGAAAGATAAACATTATTTTTTAACTAAATTTTTCTCAAAATAGCCTCAACATTACCAGTTCTTGTTTAATAAATTTTCATAATATTGCATACTTTATTGGATTCGTCTTATTTTTTTTTAAATTTTAAAAAAATAATTTTTCTTACTTATATAGTACAATATGTAAATGCATAAGTTGGTACATGTTTTATAAGTAATTTTTTTCCTCCTATTTGATTTTGTAAACCAAAATAACACAATTTTGTTTATTTAAAACCTCACCTGGAAATTTCTTCATTAATAATGCGATTCCATAATCTGTAGGTAGACTCCCAAGTCCACAGGCTTCAATAATATAAACACCTTTTTCTCTTGCTACGTTAAAATAATTTGCTTGAACCGTATCTAAATACTAAAAGATAAGAATATAATTTATTTAAAACATTGAAGATTCTTTGCATAACAGAGCTTTGATACTGAAGAACATTGAATAACATTGAAACATCAAAGATTTTCTACATAACAGAGCTTTGATACTGAAGAACATTGAAACATCAAAGATTTTCTACATAACAGAGCTTTGATACTGAAGAACATTGAAACATTAAAGATTTTCTACATAACAGAACTTTGATGCTGAAGAACATTGAAACATTAAAGATTTTCTACATAACAGAGCTTTGATACTGAAGAACATTGACGATCATTGAAACATTAAAAATTCTCTACATAACAGAACTTTGATGTAATTAATATATACATAGTTTTATCAATACCAAATAAACCAGTGGTTTCTAAACTCCTACTGTCTTTTTTTTTTTTTTTTTTAACTAAGATTTTCCCATGGTGCACTAACCTGAGTAAAATTACGTCTAATCATAATTAAGATATAAAAATAAATAAAATTCATATACCTGCATTATTGAACAAATTCTCTCACTTACTTATTATTCATTTTTAACTAACTCCCGGGTACTACAGTCTGGATTAGACCATGACAGTATGCCTACTGGCAGATTCCGAAACAGGAGATGTTTGTTTTTCTTTCTACGGGTTTGGGTTGTCAGTCCTACGTCCAGCAGTCTTATTAAATAGAGACCTAAGGTTTAAAGTGGATGACTAAAAAATCCGAACCACTAAATCTACTATCCGAACCACTAAAAACATCCTTGGTATCACCAGAACTCGAACACGAAACCTGTGCACCGAGTAACGGAGAGCTAGTCACTCGGCCCTTAAAACCCTGTTATTCATTTCATTACCATTTAATTGATAATTATTGAGTTGGATGATCTTGCAAACCACTGCACATGCTCTCCAAATGATGAAACCAAACTGGACTCCACCAATCTCATACCGTTTACCATGTTGATTTTTGCTCGATACTTGCACTTCCATTATACCATATATGCCATACCGTTTCCCCTTCTTCAAGTATCTTCAGTTCAAATTTGAACTCGATGTGACGAGTGGTTCTTTTTTTTTTATAGCATTTTGAAAATGGAACTTTAATTATAATCCCCCAAGATTATTTCAAATATTTTCAAACCTAATAAGGAAAATAGACCGATAACAATTTCAGCTTTACATCGCAAGTAGAGGCTAGTATCTGTGTTTACTGAAAGTACCTTACTTTTAAATTACTTACTATTCTTATAAAGAAGTTTACTTACCGTATAAACTCTGAGCAATAGCTTACTTTTAATTTACAGCTAATCTTTCCTGTCTTTCTTACCTTAATTTCTGCACTGATGTCTATACAATGGGTCTTGCACTGAATGCAGTTTATCACTATCATTTCACCTCCATACAAATTGTACTAGAAAAGAAGATTCACATTTTGCGATATACTAAACACGAATTAATTTTTTTATTACTTTTACACTTTTTTTTTTTTTTTTTTATTTAAAAAAATTCAAGCTAATTGTAGAATAAACTATCTATAAAACTTATTCTGAAGATCCCCTTGAATCACGTAGTTTTAAATGCCATTAATAAAAATTATATACCTTTAAGCTTATGTTGTTGGCCGATAAATCAGTAGACATGTAACAAATTCAGTATTACCCAGGGTACTTGAAAGAGATCCAGGTGTAATATGAAATTCCCCTTGATGTACCCTGGATAATCGCAGTCGGAAATGAACATCTTAAAGTAGGGGTGGCCAACCCAAATGATCTTGGGGCCACTTTGGAAATGCATCATAATGGACCGCATATAAAATTATATATATCCCCATATCAGATTTAGACCCACTATAGACATTTTTTGGAGTGAAAAATTGAAATATTATGAGTTATTATATTTTCATTTACTATTATTCTTACATGTAAACATAATAATATATAATTTATATAATATAATAATAATGATACTAAACGCACATTGTAAAGAAATATGTTGTTGTTGTTGTTTCTTATCCCACTTGGCTGGCCAAGCCCACGAGCCCATACGTTCATGATTGAAGGGGAAGGAAGCAGCTTCTGTTGTGATGGAGCACCCATAGGTAGAAGTCTGACTTTGGCTCCGGACGCTCTTACAGTCATAGGAGACCGGGACCTACGGCTTAAAGGGGATTCCGAACCACTACAAATATCCATGGCACAGCCAGGATTCAAACCCGAAACCTGTGGCACCGAGCGCCAGATCGCTAGACACTCGGCCATTCAGATCCCAAATTTGTGAATGCCAATGGCACGCGGTGTTCCCAGGTGGTCACCCTCCTAAGTACTGACCGCGCCCGATGATGCTTGACTTCGGCGATCTAACGAGAACCGGTATATTCAGCATGGTATAACCGTTGGCCGCAGAAATATATAACATTAAAAATGAAATCATTAAAAAAGATTTATTTTACTAGTGCTATATTTGTTACTGCACTCTTTTACTTAGCTTTTGCAAATCGATCTGAATTTGGGTATTTGCACATCGTAAGGGATAGTGCAGTCCGTTATGCTTGAGCGTGTTTGGTCAATTTCATTTTCGAAAAGAACGATTCCCAGGTGTAGGTTGAACCAAAAGCGCTACCAATTTTTTGTGCCAGATTTCACATCAATCTAGGGATGATTATCTAGGGTTGGTCACTGCGTCTGAGGTCACTTAATGTGAAACATAGAACCTATTATGTTAGAGCTGATGATAAAATGAGAGCTCATCAAGAGCTCGCAGAATATAAATTAACTATTTTGAGAAATCATAACTGTAAACTCATAAATAAAACAAAGTTATATCTGTCATATATTAGCAAGATTATTTTGAAATCAAAGTTAATTTTTCACACAATTTTATTTAACACACAATTAAAATTATAATTTTAATTTTTAAATTAATTATTTTATTTTTCACACAATTAAAATTTTTTCATCACAATTTGTATTGCACTATAGAAGTTATTACTGTATTGTACTGGAAATTTTTTTTTTGTATATATTGGAACATTTATCCTCCAGAATTCATATATCCTATAGAAAAGAGTTTTTTAGTTTTATGTAAATCATTTATTTTCCTAACTTCAATAGAAATTGAGTGTTCTGAGTAAGAATAAACTTTTTACAAAGAAAAAGAAATGCAAATTACAAAACTTTTTTTTTCCTCTTTTACACAAATGGACCATATTGTATTGATTTACATTAAATATATTTGAATAAAAATTCATTGATGGCATTTAATATAATTGGCATTTAATTTAATATAATTTTTAAAACAATCATATTGAAATGTGTATTTTAATACAGATAAAAAAATATACTTTACCTAACAAAAACAAAAAAAAAACTTTTAACATATTTTATCAACATGTTTAATTAATAAACTTTAATTAAAACCAAAAATTATTCATTAGTGAAGAAAATTGTTTTCACTTACCGGTCCAACACAATTCAATAATAGCTTTGTCCTCTTACACATCTCAAGCACGGATAGACTATCTCCCACGTCAGCTTTAATAACAGGAACATCTTTGATATTTATCTCTAGAAACAAGAAATTACTTTGAGTAAGCATTGTTTTACTAAAATGAACACATTCTGCTCAGCTAAATGTGAAGTAAGTTTATGTAAATTTAAGCGAAATGCACCAAGTATGAGGTAAATTAAACAAGAATACATTGTTGATTTTAACGAAATTGATATAGTTGGTAAGATTTTGAGATGGGAGATTAGGAAATCAATAACTACCCATGTGACTAACTAAATGTGAAGTAAGCTCATGTCGTAAATTTAAGTGAAATGCAACAAGAATACATTGTTGATTTTAATGAAATTGATATAGTTGGTAAGACTTTGTGGTGGTAGATAAGAAAATCAATAACTACCCATGTGACTAACTAATGTGAAGTAAGCTCATGTCATAAATTTAAGTGAAATGCAACAAGAATACATTGTTGATTTTAATGAAATTGACATAGTTGGTAAGACTTTGTGGTGGTAGATAAGAAAATCAATAACTACCCATGTGACTAACTAATGTGAAGTAAGCTCATGTCGTAAATTTAAGTGAAATGCAACAAAAATACATTGTTGATTTTAATGAAATTGACATAGTTGGTAAGACTTTGTGGTGGTAGATAAGAAAATCAATAACTACCCATGTGACTAACTAAATGTGAAGTAAGCTCATGTCGTAAATTTAAGTGAAATGCAACAAAAATACATTGTTGATTTTAATGAAATTGATATAGTTGGTAAGACTTTTTGTGGTGGTAGATAAGAAAATCAATAACTACCCATGTGACTAACTAATGTGAAGTAAGCTCATGTCGTAAATTTAAGTGAAATGCAACAAGAATACATTGTTGATTTTAATGAAATTGATATAGTTGGTAAGACTTTGTGGTGGTAGATAAGAAAATCAATAACTACCCATGTGACTAACTAAATGTGAAGTAAGCTCATGTCGTAAATTTAAGTGAAATGCAACAAGAATACATTGTTGATTTTAATGAAATTGATATAGTTGGTAAGACTTTGTGGTGGTAGATAAGAAAATCAATAACTACCCATGTGACTAACTAAATGTGAAATAAGCTCATGTCGTAAATTTAAGTGAAATGCAACAAGAATACATTGTTGATTTGAATGAAATTGATATAGTTGGTAAGATTTTGTGATGGGAGATTAGAAAATCAATAACTACCCATGTGACTAACTAAATGTGAAATAAGCTCATGTCGTAAATTTAAGTGAAATGCAACAAGAATACATTGTTGATTTTAATGAAATTGATATAGTTGGTAAGATTTTTGGATGGGAGATAAGAAAATCAATAACTACCCATGTGACTAACTAAATGTGAAATAAGCTCATGTCGTAAATTTAAGTGAAATGCAACAAGAATACATTGTTGATTTTAATGAAATTGATATAGTTGGTAAGACTTTGTGATGGGAGATAAGAAAATCAATAACTACCCATGTGACTAACTAAATGTGAAATAAGCTCATGTCGTAAATTTAAGTGAAATGCAACAAGAATACATTGTTGATTTTAATGAAATTGATATAGTTGGTAAGATTTTGTGATGGGAGATAAGAAAATCAATAACTACCCATGTGACTAACTAAATGTGAAATAAGCTCATGTCGTAAATTTAAGTGAAATGCAACAAGAATACATTGTTGATTTGAATGAAATTGATATAGTTGGTAAGACTTTGTGATGGGAGATTAGAAAATCAATAACTACCCATGTGACTAACTAAATGTGAAATAAGCTCATGTCGTAAATTTAAGTGAAATGCAACAAGAATACATTGTTGATTTTAATGAAATTGATATAGTTGGTAAGAGTTTGTGATGGTAGATAAGAAAATCAATAACTACCCATGTGACTAACTAAATGTGAAATAAGCTCATGTCGTAAATTTAAGTGAAATGCAACAAGAATACATTGTTGATTTTAATGAAATTGATATAGTTGGTAAGATTTTGTGATGGGAGATTAGAAAATCAATAACTACCCATGTGACTAACTAAATGTGAAATAAGCTCATGTCGTAAATTTAAGTGAAATGCAACAAGAATGCATTGTTGATTTGAATGAAATTGATATAGTTGGTAAGATTTTGTGATGGGAGATTAGAAAATCAATAACTACCCATGTGACTAACTAAATGTGAAATAAGCTCATGTCGTAAATTTAAGTGAAATGCAACAAGAATACATTGTTGATTTTAATGAAATTGATATAGTTGGTAAGACTTTGTGGTGGTAGATAAGAAAATCAATAACTACCCATGTGACTAACTAAATGTGAAATAAGCTCATGTCGTAAATTTAAGTGAAATGCAACAAGAATGCATTGTTGATTTGAATGAAATTGATATAGTTGGTAAGATTTTGTGATGGGAGATAAGAAAATCAATAACTACCCATGTGACTAACTAAATGTGAAATAAGCTCATGTCGTAAATTTAAGTGAAATGCAACAAGAATACATTGTTGATTTTAATGAAATTGATATAGTTGGTAAAATTTTGTGATGGGAGATAAGAAAATCAATAACTACCCATGTGACTAACTAAATGTGAAATAAGCTCATGTCGTAAATTTAAGTGAAATGCAACAAGAATGCATTGTTGATTTGAATGAAATTGATATAGTTGGTAAAATTTTGTGATGGGAGATTCGAAAATCAATAACTACCCATGTGACTAACTAAATGTGAAATAAGCTCATGTCGTAAATTTAAATGAAATGCAACAAGAATGCATTGTTGATTTTAATGAAATTGATATAGTTGGTAAGATTTTGTGATGGGAGATTAGAAAATCAATAACTACCCATGTGACTAACTAAATGTGAAATAAGCTCATGTCGTAAATTTAAGTGAAATGCAACAAGAATACATTGTTGATTTTAATGAAATTGATATAGTTGGTAAGACTTTTTGTGGTGGGAGATAAGAAAATCAATAACTACCCATGTGACTAACTAAATGTGAAGTAAGCTCATGTCGTAAATTTAAGTGAAATGCAAAAGAATGCATTGTTGATTTTAATGAAATTGATATAGTTGGTAAGACTTTGTGGTGGTAGATAAGAAATGAATGAATGAGCCAAGATTTTTTCCGAGTATTTCAGTGAAACCTTGAAAAATAAACCCTTCATCCTCCCTTAACAACGGCCCTCTGCCGTCCATGTGACTAACTAATGTGAAGTAAGCTCATGTCGTAAATTTAAGTGAAATGCAACAAGAATACATTGTTGATTTTCATGAAATTTATATAGTTTTTAAGATTTTGCGATGGTAGATAAGAAAATCAATAACCACCCATGTGACTAACTAAATGTGAAGTAAGCTCATGTCGTAAATTTAAGTGAAATGCAAGAAGTGTGAAGGAAATGCAACAAGTGTGAAGGAAATGCAACAAGTGTGAAAGAAATGCAACAAGAATACATTATTGATTTTAACGAAATTGATTTAGATTTTGTGATGGGAGATAAGAAAGACAATAACTACCTATCAGTTTCGAGACATGTCATTCATTTCATTGCAGGTTCAAACAGTTTAATTTCTGCTGTCAATGATTTACGTGAATGAAAATTGATAACAAAAAATACTTAAGTGATCAACATATTGTTTTGAGCACTATGTGTTTATTGTTTAAATCTCAGTTAACATCTTTAATACGTGATCTACGAACAATATTCTCGAACGTTTGAAGAACGTTCGAGAACATTGTTCAAACTGAATGTTGTTCCAGTATGGTGGAGTGCAATAAATGAATGCATCTCCTTGGATGTAAAACGCAAAGCATGCGATAATGTCCGCGAACTGTAGGAAAGGTAAAATTTCCGCTCCAGATAGAGACGATTTTTATTAATACGCGTGAAAAATTTACAATTTTTGGAAAGACGGCAGAGGGCCGTTGTTAAGGGAGGATGAAGGGTTTATTTTTCAAGGTTTCACTGAAATACTCGGAAAAAATCTTGGCTCATTCATTCAAATAGGAATTGGGGTTTAAAAGAATGGCACTTTTGCGGCCCGACTCAGTGGCAGTGGCAGCATGCGCCGCTGGTGAGCATGTTCAATTCAATCCGCTGGAGGCTTTGTTGTAGACACTGCTTCAAATAAAGAAGAGACTCGATGGCTTTCGTGATGTTCAGCATCTTTCCTCGTGAGTCGAACAACCTGGTGGGAGTTTTCCTGGTTTTCTTCCATACAATACACAAATGCAAGATAACTTCCACCAAAAGTCCTCCTTCTTCAGTGACACGGAGTTAAATCATACTTTCTACCTCCATCACAACAGAAGATGCCCAAAAGCTTCAACAATACAATATTTTATGCATGCATATGTATGTATAAAATACATTTACATACATATATGTGTTATATTATTATATGTATTACATTTGCATACAAACATACAATTATTTGGGCCTGATGGCCAAGTGGCTAGTGCTCTGGCGCTCGGTCACACAAGTTTCGGGTTCGAGTCCTGTCGGTGCCATGGATGTCTGTAGGAGTTCGGAATCCACTTTAAACGTTAGGTCCCTGTCTAATCGTAGAGGGTTGTGGGGGCAGTGGTACTCGCGTCCGTAGCATATCTTCAAGTTACGCGTGCCCCCTGGATAGTGCTAAATGAGTAACATCGGCGCAGTCCTTGCTTATGGTATAAAGATTAACTGTCTCTGTATTGCGAACTACATTAGAATAACAACATATATGTATTCTATACATGCATAAAAATACATTTCCAAAAAATACATGTTATGTAAAATATAAAATAACGCACAATTTGTATTCATAGTGTATAACAAAAGCAACAATAAATTTAAATTGCTTGTGACGCGTTTTATTTTATTCTGTGAAGCTTTCTATTCTACTCTAAGTGGGCTTTTATTTTTTTTCATGTGTTGGCAAACATCTGAATATTTTTTCAACTAGGAAGGGCTTCATTAATTGTCTAAATCTGAACAATTGACTTTTTCCATTTCTATTTTTCTTATTATAAATACATAAATAAATTTTTTTCGTGGAATATATTTCGTAATAATATATAAATTCATAATTTAATATTTTGTGCAATTATAAATATTTATTTTGTAATAATTCTCTTTCTAATAAACTTCGTATGACTAAATACTTTATTTTATGTGTGATAAAGATTTTATTAAATACAGCCTGTTTAATAATTACTATTATCGCTGTATTACATTTTTTGAATATAGTCTAATGATTTTTAGAGAAATACAATTTGTATTGCTTACAAGAACAACTGTAAATTTAAATTGTCTGTAATGTTTTTTATTTTGCAAGTTACCTGTAAAGTTTTCTATTTTAAAAACAGCCTGTAAAGTTTTCTATTTTACAAACAGCCTGTAAATTTTTTTATTTTGCAAATTTACTATGAAGTTTTTTATTCTATTGCTTTCCATTACTGGTGCAGTTTTTTAAGTATTTCTCAAACAAGGCATCTACTTAAACACTGGAAGATATCATATCTCCAAATATCTCAAACCCATTTTGGATTTCGTGTTTTTTGGCAGATAAAAAGCAAATCTATACACTTAAGAAAGATTTTAAAAAAATCCCTGACGTCTTTTATAAGTGTTTGTTTGACTGAAAAAAAAATATTTGAAAAAATAAAATTATCAGTAAAAGTACTGGGAAAAAAGTATTGCATTTATTTGTGTTTGCAAAAAATCTATTAAGGAGTAAAAATTTCTAAATAAATAATATTTAAAAATAAGTTTAACTAATTAGTCACCCGAAATAAGGTTATTGTAATATTAAAAAAAAAATTTGTATCTATTTAATAATGAACAATATTTTTAATCAAATGAATTTTTCATAGATTTAAATGCAAAGCATTTTAATGTCAAATAATTTTTCCAAAATTTAATTTTTTAATTTTTCCAAAAAAAAAAAAAAAAAAACTCCACACACAAGATAATGCTTTTTTAACGCTAATTATTGAACAAAAAGCAAAATAGATAGCCATCGTTACGATAAAATAAAAAACTTCTATTCTAATCATCTTTAATCATCTTTACATTCCTTTTTTTTTTTTTTTTTTTTTTTTTTTTGTAAATTATTTAGCAGATTAGAAATTTTTAATACCTTAAATCAGAAATAATTAAGAAAGTTAAAAAATTAATATTTATTAAGAATTATTTGAATATATTTTAGGAATCTATTAACGAAAAAAAATTTTTTTTACTTAAAAACTAACTCAAGAATTTTCCAACGAAAAAGGATTTAAGGCCAGCCACATTCGTTGCTTAGGAAGACCACATTCGTAATAGCACTGTGATGGCATTGTGACGGGACAGCGTGATCTGCTAGCAAATTGGATATATTTGTGAATGGGAAGATTGATCTGCTAGCAAATTGGACATATTTTTGAAAAGACAGAGGGATCTGCTAATAAATTGGATATATTTGTGAATGGGCAGAGTGATCTGCTATCAAATTGGATATATATTTGTGAAAGGGCAGAGGAATCTGCTAATAAATTGGGCATATTTTTAAAAGGGCAGAGGGATCTGCTAACAAATTTGACATATTTTTGAAAGGGCAGAGGGATCTGCTATCAAATTGGATATATTTGTGAAAGGGCAGAGGGATCTGCTAATAAATTGGACATATTTTTGAAAGGGCAGAGGGATCTGCTAACAAATTGGATATATTTGTGAATGGGCAGAGTGATCTGCTATCAAATTGAATATATTTGTGAAAGGGCAGAGGGATCTGCTAATAAATTGGACATATTTTTGAAAGGGCAGAGGGATCTGCAAATGGATTGGATATATTTGTGAAAGGGCAGAGGGATCTGCAAATGTATTGGATATATTTGTGAAAGGGCAGAGGGATCTGCTAACAAATTGGATATATTTGTGAAAGGGCAGAGGGATCTGCTAACAAATTGAATATGTGAAAGGGCAGAGGGATCTGCTAACAAATTGGATATATTTGTGAACGGGCAGAGGGATCTGCTAACAAATTGAATATATTTGTGAAAGGGCAGAGGGATCTGCTAACAAATTGGATATATTTGTGAAATGGCAGAGGATCTGCTAACAATTTGAATATATTTGTGAAAGGGCAGAGGGATCTGCTAACAAATTAGACATATTTGAAAACATTTTATAAAATAAATTATAGTTTAAAATAACTAAAAAACACGCTTTTAGAGTTAATCAAATTAAAAAGTAAAAAATAATTGTTAACATAAGAATAAAATTATTGACGAGAAAATGAATGTCACTGTTCTAAAAGCGTGGGGTGCTCGATATCAATCGTTAGAATTTTTCACTAGTTTCATTCCGAAATGAAGAGTTAGTTTAAAAATGTCATTCAAAGCATCCCCACGCTTTTAGAACAGTGACATTCATTTTCTCGTCAGTAATTTTATTCTTTTGTTAACAATTATTTTTTACTTTTTACTTTGATTAACTCTAAAAGCGTGTTTTTAAACAATAATTTATTTTTTACTTTTTAGTTTGATTAACTCTAAAAGCGTGTTTTTTAACTATAATATTTAAATGAGGTCCCAGTACGGAGGAATGGAACAGTGACAATAATTTAATTGTGAGTAAAACAAAGGCTAATTGCGAATATGTCGAGCCAGCCAGGATTCGAACAGGGAATCTCCTGACCCACAGTCAGGCGCGTTACCCGTTGTGCCACTGCCCCACATAGATTTGCATGTCATAGGTACTATCATTCTACATGGGTTAAATTGCTCTTCATAAGTTAAAATAAAATCACTCATCCTGGCGATCCTAATCATGATGAGATAATAAACTTATCAAAATATTTTATTGTCGTCGGTCCTTGATAAGTCTACAACGTTTAAATTAAATCGGATCGCTTAAAGAAGGGCAAAACCGAGACCAAAGAGTCGGTTACAAACAAACAAACATACATACAAAAACAAACAAACAAACAAACATACATACATACATACAAACAAACATATAGGTGAAACTAATAAAAGCGTATTAAAAATACAATTGTTTAAATAAAATAAAACGTACCGTTTCCCAAATATTCTTGAACAGTATCCAATGCACTTTTCAATTTTTCAAGATTTCTGCCAGCTATAGCCCATTTTACTCCAGATGATTTCACAGAATAAGATAGCTCTTCAATAGCATAACGGCCAGTTAAGCCAGAAGCTCCAAAAATGATGATATCGAATTCCTATCGTCTTTCGCGATCATTTTGGTGAAATGTGAAGTGAGAACTAACAACACGAAGAGAGTTATTTATATTTTTTCAAAAATATTTTTCTTACCGAAACATACTGTTATATTAATAAAATGTATTTAACATGTACAAAGCCTCATATGAAGGAATTCTAGGCGAATTAAAATTCGATCGTTTGCAGGTGTGCAAAGAACTCTGACTTCGAAGCAAGTCAAACGATTCTGTCAAAACGAATAAACGATTTTGTTAAAAATTCTTGATCACCAGATGGAGCTTCTGGTCTTTAGGGAAAAGGAATTTTTGCGGACGAATAGAGAGAGAGAATTTTCGCGGACGAATAGAGAGAGAAATGTTTTGCAATCCGACCACGCGCCATGCGAAAAAACGCCCGCGTTCTATTTACTTTCAAGACTTCAGTTTATTCCCCGTGGCTAAAAGAATTCACTTTGACCCGGGGTGAAAAAGCCCGGGTGAAAAGTGTGATTATGGAGTGCCTGGGGACAGGATCCCACCTCTCGTTTTGATGCGTAAGAAAATAAAATAAAACTTTCCGAGAATCCATAAAGTAGTTAGTTTGTGTAAGAACCCTTTTTAGTTTAGAATCTCAGGAGTAAACTTTCCACCACTGTAGTTTATTTTGATAGCTTCGGAATCGCTCTTTTCTTTCAAGGTCGGTAAAAAGGCTGAATTTCGAAACGATATAGTTTTGGTTTGCTTATAACTCTGCCCTCCCCTTTCCTTTTCTTTTTCTCCTTCAGCCAGCCAGAAGTTTTCGTGGTTTCGTAACGGTTATTTTTTTAACTCCTTTTAATTGCCACAGTTTTTATTTTTAAAAACTTTTGTGAAACTATTATTTTAAATTTTGTATTTACTAACCTTTTTTACTCCTGTAATTTCTCTCCGAGCGTGGGCTCGTTTAATATTCTCTCTCTAGCTCATCTTTTGGATTTTAAAATTTTGTTTTTAATAATAATTATTGATATGGAGGTACGGGAAATTCCCTGGTACTCCAACTAAACACCTACCGTTACGTTACGTGTATGTTTTGCAAATGACAGAGGGGGAAAAGGGAAATCTCAGAGTTCAGGAGGAAAGCTCAGTTAAGAGGAAAGGTCAGGGGCAATTAATCATTTGTAAATAGGCTATTATTACCAGGGCCGGATTTAGATGAAAAGAGGCCCTAGGCCAGGGATGGGCAAACTTTTTCGATCGCGGGCCAAAAATCGAAAAAAAAATTGTGGCGGGCCGAGATAAATTTTTCTAAAATTTTAAAATCAATATACAAGTATTACAATTTAAATATGTTAATGAGGCGAATGAAATTGCGATTTCATTTTTAAAAGTTCCTGATATTGAGGTTCGAAGTGAGATGTACTGATTCTAAGGAACGAGGCTAAATTCTCATCTGTCAATCTACTTCTGAAATAATTCTTTCTAAGGTTCATAGGTAAAAACACGTGTGTCACATATATAAGATGAAGCAAACATAGCACTAGCTACGCTATACTTTTAATAATTTCACCACTATTCACGATGATGCTATATGTCCGCAATCTTTCCATACGCAATCAATAATATTAGAACTAGCGCCAAAAGAAAAAGCCGTTGGCTGGAACTTAAAATGCGCAGTCTGCCACATGTGAGGTCTAATTCACCTATATTGGATTCCCATATGTCTGCTGACCGAGAAAGAGATAACGCTTGTTGGCGCCAATCTACAGTTATAACTAACAAAGAATTTCCGCTTTTAACACTTTACCGATTGAAAGCTGTCTGTGCTTGCTATTTCCGTTGATTTATGTTTTGTAGAACAAAAATAGAGAAAGTGAAAAGATCATCCGTTCTTTGAAAAAAAAAGGAAGAAATAAAATAATATTTAATCAAAGTAGAAAAGGAGATTGATATATAATATATAAATATAAACTTCCTTTAGTTTACCTCATAAAGGTAAATTGAAATTCTATCCGCGGGCCGGAGTTGGCCCGCTGGCTGTAGTTTGCCCATCCCTGCCCTAGGCTATTCCACTTATGAGGCCCTTTCACCTCCCATTTTTAAGTTTGTAAATTACATGAGAGATAGTAAAATACATCATTATTGTGATGTATATCAATATGTTAAATGAAACATGTTGTGATTGATACTAACCTTTATAAAAAATGTTGCACGGATGATAAATAAAAAAAAAGTCGAGTACACTTATTTGGACATTTATTCTCAGCACCCTATATATTACTTGTAACAATAACTAATCAAGCATAACACACAACATTTACAAAAAAAAATTTCAAATAATAAAAAATCCTTGACTACGAAAATAAATTATGCAATAAAAATTATCATATTTTCTATCAAATTAAATTAAATATGTTCAATACATTGAAGATTAAAGCAATTTCGATTCAGATAAAAAATTTTCGTAATAATACCAATACATTTTTATTTTTGTTTATTAGTCATATGTGTAGAATTTCTCCTTATTTTCTATTCAGTGTTTTAGTGTTTACTGTTTTTAGAATAGTGTAATTCTAATTTTGCTAATAATTTGAATGTGGGCCCCTCTTGATCTTGAGGCCCTAGGCTGAAGCCTAGTTAGCCTATAGGAAAATCCAGCCCTGACTATTACTTAAATAATTCCTTTCTAATAAAGGTTTTATAGTTATTTATTAAATCTAAATACACTTAAATATAATTAGTACTAATCTATTTTTAAAAAGTGTTAGATTTACTACTGTCTCCAAAAAGTAAGACCCATTTTTTTTTTCAAAAATTCTCTATTTATTATTCCAAATTTATTTCATCGCCTTCAAAGAAATCCCCTCCGGACACAATGCACATATGCCCACTTTTTTTCCAATCCTCAGTGCATGCTAAACAGTCATCGGCAGAGATAGTCTTCAAAGCGGACGGCGATTCACGTTGAATCTCTTCAATCGACTCAAAACGGTGTCCCCGGAGTGGTCTTTTGAGTTTAAGAAATAGCCAGAAGTCGCACGGTGTGAGTACGGTGGTTATGGAACGATATGGGTCTAATTTTTGGCGAAAAAGTCACGAAAAATCAATGCAGTGTGAACTGGCGAATTCAGTGTTTTCGGTACCAATCGAGATTTGACGCGTTTGAGGCTCAAAATGGAATTGACTGATCCTTTTGAAATTCCAACATCGTCAATAAGGTCTCTAACTTTAAATCGACGGTTTGCAAGCACCAAATCTTTAAGTTTTTGGGCTGTATGGTCGACCAGATGGATCTTCGTCTTTAATGCATTCTCTGCCCTCTTTGAACTGTGTATACCAATTCTAAGCATTTCTTTCCAATGTAGGAATGCTCACCGAATGCCTTCTGCAACATTCTATACGTTTATACGTTTCCACAAACAAAATTTAATGCACATTCTTTGTTCAATTAATTCAGACACTTCAAATATCGCCTGAATCAGTTTTAGCCCAGCGTAACTTAAACACTAATGAATATTTTAACGTCAAATTTCACACAGATATCAAAAACAGTGCCAGCAACCTAAAAAAAAATTTTTTTTAATTGAAATTCCATAAGCACCGGGAATTTTAAATTGAAAATTGGTGTTACTGTTTGGATACATAATATCCTTGTTGTAACTGGTAATTATCCTGTTGTGTGAGGGTAAGGGGTATTTCCTTTATTTTTTGTATGAATCCAGGAATGGTAGATAACCCATCCCGGTCACACGGTCAGGTCCAAAAGAACCGGTCGGTTTGGTGGGATCCAGCCCTTTTTTTTGGAGTTTTTGCGGGCAGAAAGGAAGACCCGTTGAAAGCAGAGCGAACGATCTACGATAGTGCGTGAGCCTGGTGCACAATTTTTGCTGCGAGAACGGCTCCAGGGATAATTTGTAATGGAGAGTTATGTCCATCTTTGGAATTGTCGGTGAGCATTTTTTTTTTTTGGTAAAAAGGATATGAGGCTACTGGTACACCACTGCCCACACACTCAAAGGAATATTTTCGAGTGAGGTATGCGTGCGAAATATTATGAATACTTCTCTGTAAACATTTCTTCTATAAACATTCTCTATAAAACTTTTTATTTTATTTATTCTGCCAAATATTAAAAATCCTAAATTTTATTGTAATAGTATTTATTCGTATTCATTAAAGGGTAAAAGTAAATTAGTTGTTTGTCCTAGTATTTATTTTAATTGCTTTTTATTAATGTTAATTCATTTGGCCGTCCTACGAGTATACGTAGACCAACGGCCCCATTTCTATGTCGGTATATTAACAATCCTGTTTAAAATTAACAATCGTTTCCTCATAGCCTACTATTTGTTTTGTTTTCTTATTAACTAGAACTTATCGTTTTGTTTTTTATCTTCTTTTTCTCACCTTTTTTCTTGTCTTATCTTTCTAGAAAATTATCCGTGTATTTATATATTTCTAAATGACACTTTTTGTTATATTCTTGCTAGCTTCATTGAAATGCATATGATATATTGTTTTAGAGAATATTTTATTTGTAGACAGTTTATTGTTTCAGAGTTCGTATTTCAAATATATTTTTGAAAAACAGTTTCTTCATTAAAATATGTATCATAGTAATAACCAGGAAAACTATATAAGTAGCCTAATTGTCGATGGGATTGCTTATATATGCTGTTGCAATCACCATTAGATCTTCACGATGTTAAAGACAGTGATTGCAGCACACTCCTACAGAGAATTTGCACTTGCTTCTTTCCAATTTTAAGTGACATGATGGCCAATCAGCTACCGCTCTGGCCTTTGATACCACAGGCTTCAGGTTCGAATCTCGGCTGTGGCATGGATGTTGTTAGTGGTTCGGAATCCACATTAGATCCAGGTCCAATTAGCCCAAAGTGTGCATAAAATAACTATAGAGCGACAAACCAAACCATCGAATTCTTTACTCATCATTTCTCTATTAACTTCTGATTATTCAATATCTGTATAATATTTCGCCAACAATTATTTATGTAATTTGCACAATTTCTTTCGTTTTATTTTTATTTAATGGAAATGGCAATTATTTATGTAATTTGCGTAAAATTCTTTCGTTTTTCGATTTTTATTTGTAGTGGTTCGAATCCAAAAAGTAGGTCCCGGCTATAGGACTCAACGTTGCGGGGGCATTGTTACACTCCGTACATCTTACAGCGTATAAATAATAATACGTAAATATAATAAGCTGTCTGTGTTTGCCAGCTATTAATAGAAAAAAAAATATTTGTGTAAAATGATATGCGCATAAATAACAATACGTGATAATACTTCAGTTATTTGTACATCTTCTACTTCATTGGCGCAACAGCTCCTTCATCTTCATTAGCGCAACTGCTCGTTTGTGGGCCAGCAGCATGATGGCCAACTGGCTAGCGCTCTGGTCTGTGGCTGCACAGGCATCAGGTTCTTATCCTGGTAGTGGCATGGATGTTTGTTAGTGGTTCGGCATCCACGTTAAACTACAGGTTCTGATCTAATCAGCCTAAAGTGTGCAGAAAATAACCGCAGAGCGACAGACCAAACATAGTAGTATTGTTTCATAATCTTCTTTACTTAGTCTACCGTTTAGATTTATTTGGTACTGCAGAGTAATATAAAGAATTTGGTACTTTTGCATTATCTTGACATATTTATTCACTAAATACTAAGGTAGGCAAATCAGTGTTAATAATAAAATAAAAATCAATTAAACAGATATTTCGATACGTTATAAATTGCGCATTAATCGACAGCACAGACATCAACCTCACACATATATCCTCTCAGTTCATTATGCAGAGTATGAAACCGGTTCGCTCGGACAAAAGCTCTCATAAGAGCAAACAAATTAACATTTAATGGATCAAATATCCATTAAAAGTACATTTGGTTATTTTCATATCCAACAATTCAAACAAAAATTATGAATGTGTTAACTACAACGAATGAAGCCCAGACTCTTCAGACCCAAACGATGCGATGTTATTGTAGCTAGCTACCCATGAAATAGCTACCATCTGGAAGAGAAAAACGAAGTTTACACACTCGGAAGAATTTTGGGATGAGTAAACATCAAATTAACATTTAATGGATCCCATATCAATAAAAGTGCTTTTGTTTTTTTCATATCTAAGAATTCAAACAGGAATGATGAATGCAGTACAATTAATGAAACCAAGAAGAAAACTGTATAGAAGCTGTATAGACTGTATAGACCACTCAGCCGTATAGAATGTTGCCCAAGGTGCATAATTAGGACACCCCTGACACCTGTGTCTACATTGCACCCCTGCCCAAAAACAAGGCTCAATATAATCCATTAAAAAATATCCATTTAAAATAATCCATTAACATATGAATAATGTTTAAACTCAATCTAAACAAGTAATATAAAAAAAAAAAATTTTAATTCCACAATTCCTACTTTTTTTTCACTATATTGCAGAAAAGTCCTTTACAAATAAAGTTGAAATTTTCCTCTTATATCTGGCGCCATCTATTATTAGATACAAGCAACTTTAATCTAAAAAAAAACTAAAATTAATTAATTTAATTAATGAATTAATATTTGAAAAAACTGCATTAACATCAAGTGTCATCCACTACAAGTTAAAAAAAAAATGTATTTGAACTTGAGTGAATGAATAAAAAGTATTTTATTAACGATTGAAAATTTGAACAAGATATATATAGGGAGAGTGTGAACTAATAGAAGGAATTGAAATAAAAACTCATTATTGCATTTATTTCAATATTATTATCATATCAAATTTAAATGCGGAATAAATATATTCTGTAAACTGAATCGCTATTTAAAAGTATGTTTAAAAATAGAAAATTTTAAAAGAATCACATAAAAAAGCACATAAGAAATTTTTAAAGAAATCACTAAATTTTGAAAAGGAATTGCATTTATTTCAATATTACTATTATATAAAATTTAAATGCGGAATAAATATATTCTGTAAACTGAATCGCTATTTAAAAGTGTGTTTAAAAATAGAAAATTTTAAAAGAATCACATAAAAAAGCACATAAGAAATTTTTAAAGAAATCACTAAATTTTTAAATGAATGGCATTTATTTCAATATTATTATTATATAAAATTTAGATGCGGAATAAACATATTCTGTTAATTGAATAATATGTTTAGAAATATAAATAAAAAATAAATAAATATGTGTTGTTTAAAATATGTTTAAAAATATGAAACTAAAAAAAAACAACTTTTAATTCTTTAAAATATTAACTATGCTCACATAAAAATTACGGAAAAAAAGTATGTAAATAATAATTACATAATAAATAAAACCAATGCATTTTATTCCGTGAATATTTTTTTAGTCGTGTTAATATTTCATTCTACGTTGAAAATATTATTTTTCCCTCTTTATCCCTACGATACTTTGATGTTATCTTTCTAATCGCAAGTAATCAGATAAACTACGTTTTGACCTTAAAGGTGAAAATAGATCGATAGTCGATAATAAAAATAGTGTGTTTTACCGAGGAAGATTATTATTATTATATTTCGTATTTATTTTCGTACTTAAAAATAAATTTGTGAGAAAAAAATTATGCTCTAAATATCTGATATATTTTTTAAATAATGTAAATAAATAATTCAGAAAAATATATTTTTTTTTTTGTTCTAATGCAGCTGGCAAACACTTGGATGCCTTAAGGCAGGCGCTGCACCGACGTTACTCATTCAGCACTACTCATGGGGTGCGGGTAGCTTGAAGATAAATATAAATGGAGTACGCGGAGTTACACTACCCCCGCAACGCTCTACGATCCTATTAGACCGGGACCTACGGTTTAAAGTGGATTCCAAACCACTACAAACACCGCCGCTACTCGAACCGGAAACCTGTAGTACCGAGCGCCAGAATGTTGGCCACTCGGTCCTTCAGGCCTATTCACAAAAATATACATACCGAATTTCAGTTATGAAAAATAAACAAATGTGAATGAACATGTGAATCATATTTAGTGTAAACAAATATACCGTTCTGTTGTTACAAAATTTCAAAATCACTTGCTTCATATATGTTAATAATACGTAGAAGTTGTATGTTTCCACTAGCGGTCTCTATCCGAAAATATGATATACTTTTTAAAATACATTTCTGATTAATAGATTCTGGCGCTCGAAGCCACAGGTTTCGGATTCGAGTCCCGGCGGTGCCACGGATGTTTGTAGTGGTGCGGAATCCACTTTAAACCGTAGGACCCGGCCTAATAAGACTGTAGAGTGTTGGGCGTAGGGCTGAAAACTCTACCACGTAAAAAGAATCTCCAGTCTTGAAATATGCCAGTAGGCAAATATGGGGCTGTTGCTCCAATAAAGAAGAAGAAGAATTAAGTAGTGGTGGTAATAATTAAATAACGAATCATTGTAGGCAGACATAAGCACGAATCATATAAACATGCATATGTAGTTGATTAAATGAAAAATTTTTAATAAGAAAGCATTTAATTTTATTTAAAATAAAATAATACTTCTAGAGCTCTGGTGCTTGATGCCACAGGTTTCGTGTTCATGTCCCGGCGGTGCCATGGATGTTTGTAGTTGTTGATTATATTGGTTATATTATATATTATATATACATATATATTTATTATATTATATTAAATATATATATATATATATATGTGTGTGTGTGTGTGTGTGTGTGTATTATTTATGGTTATATTATAGGTCTCCATCTAATATGATTGTAGAGAGTTGAGCGTAGGATTCACAAAAAAGAAAACACATACAGTGACGGATTTAGGTTCGATGGCGCCCTGGCAAGTTAATTTGAACGCCCTTATATTTAATAATAATAATAACAATAATACGAATAGTAATAATGGATTCGAATTAAACTTAAGTATTGAATTTAGGCATGAATGTGCAGGCATAAATATATTTTTGGTATAACAACTAAACATAAAATTTAGAATAAATTGCTTTAATTAAGAAATAAATCAAATCTATCTAATTAATCATATAATATATTGTCAAAGCAAGAAAAAAGCATTAAAATTCGGTCTTACAGTTGAAAAAAACAAAATCGATTTCAAATTTTTGCCATCTCGAAAATTTTGGCGCCCCTAAAAATTTGCCGCAACCCTACGCCCTCAACACCCCAAACAAAGTAAAACTAGGGCCGGGCCCCTTAACACCCTCAGAAAACACATATGCTTCGGCACCTAAGTCTAAAACACATATGCCGGCAACCCTCACTGAAACACATATGCTTCGGTAACCCTTAACACCCTGTAAACAGAAAACACATATGCTTCGGTAACCCTTAACACCCTGTAAACAGAAAACACATATGCTTCGGCAACCCTTAACACCCTGTAAACAGAAAACACATATGCTTCGGTAACCCTTAACACCCTGTAAACAGAAAACACATATGCTGCGGCAACCCACCCTTAAACAGAAAACACATATGCTTCGGCAACCCTTAACACCCTGTAAACAGAAAACACATATGCTTCGGTAACCCTTAACACCCTGTAAACAGAAAACACATATGCTTCGGCAACCCTTAACACCCTGTAAACAGAAAACACATATGCTTCGGTAACCCTTAACACCCTGTAAACAGAAAACACATATGCTTCGGTAACCCTTAACACCCTGTAAACAGAAAACACATATGCTTCGGCAACCCTTAACACCCTGTAAACAGAAAAACACATATGCTAACCCTTGACACGCTGTAAACAGAAAACACATATGCTTCGGTAACCCTTAACACCCTGTAAACAGAAAACACATATGCTTCGAAATCTGCCACTAGGCAGCCAGCCTTTGCCAATCAATGAGTTGTTGCACCAATGAATAAGAAGAAGATAACACTTGCTGGTTTTAAAGATGGGAAAACAGCAATGGTGAATTGCAACAGCAATCGAGCGATAATCTGAAAAATGCTGTTTTTTAAAGTCGTTACAACTGAAGAAAGTTTAAAAGATGGGGCTATTTTCTTACTAAGAGTGCAAATGAATTGGATTTATGGTTCAAAGACAGAATAATGAAAGAAAAAGTCATTATAGTTCTCTGTAAAATGAAAAATAAATTCTAAAGAAAATGCTGGGATAGTTCTGGAAATTTTGTCTTAATTGAGAATGAATGCCAATAAGATAAAAATTCTGGATGATTTAATGGTAATTTAGAAAGATTACAAGGAACAAATGTATTTTTCCTAGATAAAGCCGGTTTTCAACTTGCATTATCATATCGTACGTAATTATTTTATTTAACATATTTTCCTTCAAGGATACGAAGACAAAGGAAAGGTTTTTTAAGTTTAAGTTCGTGAAAGTTCCTTCAGTTACTTTTATTCCTTCCTTCCTTAAAAAAATAGGAGAACTAGAGAGCAATGAAAAAATTATTTTCCTGGAATTCTTGGAAATCATCCAATGGGCAGTTCAACAACAACGAATCACGTGAATACACATTGAAATACACGATTCAATCTTATTAAGTGGTATGGATTAGATGCAGATAGAGAAAATGGAGATGTCAAAACATTTTTTTATAAAGAATACGTCTAACTCCCATCCACAAGTAACTCTTTTCTCAAGGTTTCAATGCCATTGAAAGAATTTCTGACTCCAAAAAAGAGTAATTTTCAAGTAGTTTGATGCATGCCATGAACAGTCTATTAATCTATAGGTTAAAAATGATGCTAATCTTTATAGAAGTAATATAAAAAAAAAAAAAAATTATAGTCAATTCCTACTTTTTTTTTCACTATATTGCAAAAAGCCCTTTATAAATAATTTTCATTCATTTTTTTAAGTTTATCTGGCGCCATCTATTGGTAGATATATGCAACTTAAATCTAAAAAAAAATTTAATTAATTAATTAAATTTAATTACTGAATTAATATTTGAAGAAACTGTATTAACATCAAGTGTCATCCACTACAAATTAAAAAAAAAGTATTTGAACTTGAGTGGATGAATAAAAAGTATTTTATGAACGATTGAAAATTGGAACAAGATATATATAGGGAGATAATGAAATACCATTTAATGAAAATTTTTGACTTCAAAAACAATAATTTTCAGTCAGTTTGATGCATGCCATGAACAGTCTATCAATCTATAGGTGAAAATGCTGCTAATCCAGGATATTTTGTCCTTTGAGATGCCTCTCCAAAAAGATTTTGCAAGGAATGAAGGGGAACTAAAAAGGACTTTTTATCTTGCTAGACACGGGTATCTGTTAAATGGTCAAGTTGACAGTGAAACTCAGGAAATAAGATATTCATTATAAATATTATATAATAAAATCATGATTTCTAGCAAAACAAGTTGAGTATCCATCAACTTCATCCTCTTCACTTCCTTGTCGAGAACCTCAAAGAGTTTTCCAGCTTAAAGATTTATCAGGCCTGTAAACACTGGAACTCTCAGTTTGACTTCATTTGCCAGATTTCGAACTTAACTATCTTAGGTCGGAAATGCTGTCTACCAGACTTCACCACCCCATTTAACATCACACATTTAGTACTCAAAAAGGAGGTTTTTGCATCAGAATCGACATAAGGTTTGGGACAGAATCCCGTTGTAGCTCGAAGCCAACTTGTATTTAAAAGAGTAACGTTTACCCAAGAAAGATTGCAAAAAACAGACTTAATTAATGATATTAGAGAGTTTTTGCATACCGTACGTTAGTTACCGTAGGACGTCCGTTAGCCTTTTCGCCCTAGCGCGCATGCTCATAGGAAACTGAGCATGCGTATCTGTAATAATGTTTCCTATGAGCATGCGCGCTAGGGAGAAAAGGCTAACGGACGTCCTACGGTAACTAACGTACCGTATGCAAAAACTCTATTATACATAATTGTATACTTATATACTCTTCTCTACTTGTGTTTATTTTATCAGCATATATTATTATTCCATTAAATTCCATTCTAATTAAGTGAACACTTCATATCATTGCAATTTATTTATATAAAAAAATAAAATATATATTTGTGTATATGTTCCGACAAAACTTAAATAATGTAACACGTAAAAAAAAAATTAAATTTCTTGTTCACGGAATTTATTATTTCAACTCAGAAATTCGTAGCCAAAAAATACAAAAAAAAAAATTATTCATTACTTTTAATCAAAAAAAAAAAAAATTTTTTAATTTTAAAATTAAATATTTTTAGTAGTAAATAAAAAATAACTTTTTTTTTTAATGCCATTATTTTTTACATTCTCAAATGGCTCAAGATTAAAAATACTGACTGCGCCATCAGCTGATTTATTATTAAAAAAAAAAATTAAGTAGTGTAACCGTACTTTCTCCTATGCACTGCAAGAGTGCCCTCCGTGGCATTCTGGAGCAATGGCCAGTAGGCCTCGAGATGAGTCACCCGACAGGAAGTACAACGCAACCACGCGCTTCTGTTGAGAAACGTTTAGTTTGCAGTCTCTCACCCCGAGGGAAAATATATTTAGCACAACCCTGTGTATTATTTGGCCTACAGATTCTCACCTGGAGAGGAAGTATATTCTGCACACCCCGCGCATACCTGAATATTGCGTTTTCGGCTTAGAAGCGGAAGGCTTCCACGAATTTATAATAATATGTCTTTAAATGTGGGGCCTGATGGCCGAATGGCTAGCGATCTGGCTTTCGGTACCACAGGTATCGGGTTCAAATCCCGACTTTGCCCATGTGTGTTGTAGTGGTTCGGAATCCACTTTAAGCCGTAGGTCCCGGTCCTAATAGGATCGTAGAGCGTTACGTTGTTACTCATTGTTACTCCGCATTGTTACTCCGCGTCCGTGGCTTACCATCAAGTTACACGCGCCCCCTGGGTAATGCAAAGTGAGTAACATCGGTGCAGCCCTTATAGGCATCCAAAGACGTTCATGTCTGTTTGCCAGCTGCATTGGAAAAAAAAATGTCTTTAAATGTGTTAAATATTGTCTAAAGTTAATTGTACGCGTGTGGGGTTTGTACGCGTGTAAATAAAGCTATGAAGTCTCAAACCTTTGTCTCAAGTCTCAACTCAACCACACCAGTTACAATCCAGCTGCACTCTACAATCTGGCGTCCAACGTCGTGGCTCGTACCTGCCCAACGTGGGCCCGCCCGTAAGCACAACACTACAGTGACTATTTACAGTAGTAGTTTTTTTTAAACTCACTCTATCACAATCTTAAAAACAAATGCTAAAAGACTAAATGTGAAAAAAAAATATTAGCAATTCTTAGATAAGAACCATTTTAACCATTTTTTTAACCATTTTATATTGTTTAATGTGAATTACTTAAAATATCAAAACTTAAATTACAAATTTACAAATTTTATTAACCTATTACAAATGGTTAATAATATATTATAATGGTTAATAATATACTATTATTAGGGAATTACACAAGAGGAATTACAAATTTACAAATATTATTAACCTATTTGCAATAGATAAAAAAAAAAGAATTCTATTATAGTGCTGCAAATATTAGATATTTGGTTGGAAGGTCATAATAGCTAAAGTTGTAGATTAAATGGTAAATATTGAACTCAAATGTATGTATAAGCCATTCGTTGGTTAGAGAATAAAAAATATATACTACTGTGCCCAAAAAATAAGACAATTTTTTTTTCAAAAACTTTTTATTCCAAATTTATTTCATCGCTTTCAAAGTACTCCGGACACAATGCATGTATGCCAACGTTTTTCCAATCCTCAATGCATGCTAAAAAGTCATCGGCAGGGAGGGCCTTCAAAGCTCTCACCGAATCTCTTCAATATGTCCCGGGCGTGGCTTTTTGAGTTTAGGGAATAGCCAGAAGTCGAACTCTGTGAATACGGTGGTTGTGGAACGATATGCGTTTCCTTTTTGGCGAAAAGATCCCAAAGAATTAATGCAATGTGAGCTGGCGCATTCAGTGTTTTAGGTACCATTCGTAATTTGACGCGTTTGAGGTCCAAAATGGAATTGACCGATCCTTTTGAAATTCCAACATCATCAGCAAGGTCTCTAATTGTAAATCGACGATTTGCAAGGGCCAAATCTTTAATTTTTTGGACGTGAGCTTCGTCGGTTGAGGTTGATGGTCGACCAAAGAGCTCTTCGTCTTCACCGCGTTCTATGTCTTCTTTGAACTGTTTATACCACTTGTAAACATTTCTTTCCGATATAGGAATGCTCACCGAATGCCTTCTGCAACATTCTATACTTTTCTGCAAACAAAATTCAATGCAAGTTCTCGCTCAATTAATTCAGACATGTCAAATATTGGTGGAATCAGTTTTAGCGTCTCATAAAACCAAGAGTAACTGAAACACTAATGAATATTTTGAAGTAAAATTTCATACAGATGTCAAGGACAGTGCCAACAACCTAAAAAAGAAAAAAAATTGAAATACCATATGCCCAGGAAATTGAAATTTAAAATTACACAATTTTGAGCTAGACAAACAAAATTTGGGAAGCGTGTTTGCCCACCGGAAAAGTGACGTCTGTTCGAATTTCGTGATAGATGAATAAACGTGAGTAGTGTCAATATGAATTTGAAAATTATGTTTGCTTTAAATATGCAATGCAAAATTTCATGACCATTATTTATCATCCGGTTCGGACTTTCTGATCTATATTCGAGTCAATGATGCCTTTAAGGAGACGAATAAGGCTGTACCAACAGCTTACTGAATTTGAATGAATCTGTGTCCCAAGATGAATTTTCTTTTCGCAATATTACAGAAAAATTGGCACGGATCCATTACAGTACATGATTGTTGATAACAGTGGCCACATTAAGGTTTTCTCTTAAGAAGATCGGGGTCCGGCCGCACAAGGGCCATTACTAAAAGCCTGTAGCTGTAACGCATTTACAACAGAAATTCAAGCTTATGTTGCCCCAGAATAGCAGCAAACGATAACAAATCGATTATTTGAGGGAATTTCTGGCTTACACGCCCTCTAGTGTTCATGCCATCTACTCCAAACCATTACCATATGCGACTTCAGTGATGTCAAACTAGAGCTCATTGGAGATCTTTGTGTTCTCAAATGAGAGCCGTTTCTGTCTAGGTACCAGTGATAACGGCTTATATAGTAGTTAGAAGGACAGTGTGCGCTTGGAGCCACTCGTACTTCATCAGACACACTGAACCTAAACCAGAAGTTACGGTCTGGGTAACAATTTCTTATGACAGCACAAGCGCTGTCCTTGTTGTCTTCGAATTTCGACACTAAATTTGTATGTCAGACAGGTGATTGAACCGCGTTGTGGTGCAATTTTTTATCACTAGTGAACGCTTGGAATCAATCTGTCTGCTTCAGACGCACTGCGTCTAATCCAGAGTTAATGATTCTTACAATTTTTTATGACAGCAGAGCACTTTCGTTGTTATCCCACGCACATTGACAGCAATTTTGTGTGTCAAACTGGTGAATGAACCGGTTGTGCTGCTACTTTTGTAACTACTTTGAGGGGCGTTTTACAACAAGAAAACGTTCGTCCTCACACTGCTGCTGTCGCCCAATATGCTCCTTAGATTGTGGATCTTGCCTTGACCAGTGAGATCACCAGATGTTTCTACCATCGTGTACGTATGAGACATGATGAAATTCAGCATTATCCACAACCAACACGGATCGTTGCTGATTTGACTGAACAAGTGCAACAAGCATTAAACTCCCTCCCACAAAATAACTTGTATAGTATAAAAAATGCATTCAAAACTGTGGAGGCAATTGTGGAGCGGTAATTAACGTACTACCATTCCACATTTGAAATGATTCTTCTCGCACGCATAATCCGAGAACTCGACATTTTTATCAAATAAATATATTAACTAGACACACGCTTTGCCTAAATTTCATTCTTTGTACTAATTTCTTTCTATTGTTGAAATTTCCGCTTCCAATATACTTAAAATTGTCTAAAAAGGAAAATTTTCGAGAAAATTTTAAATTTAAAAACTATATATTTCAAATTACAGTTTTTATCTTAACCACTTTTGAACAAGGAAAAAAAATTAGCAAGTTAAGTAGAAATTTCAACTATCTTCATAGCAAAAAATACATAAAAGCTCACTAATAACACAATACTGAAACCATCTCAATAAAATTATTATCTCTGGTTTTGGTAAAAACAGTCTTTGTAGATTTTTAAATTACATAAATTCTCAATGTCATGACTTTCAGTTTCCCAATTATAATATTAATTTACTACTGTAATATGCTGGTTAGGCAACCAAATTGTAACTGTGGTTAGGCTGAGATATTTGAGACACCGGTTGGAGAACTTCTAAGCCAAAAACTCGATACTCAGCTACGTGCAAAAGCGCGAAATATACTTCCTCTTCAGATGAAAGTTTGCAGGCCAACTAATGCGCCGGGATACGCTAAATATATTTATTTTCGGATGAGAAACTATAAATTGAACATTTCTCAGAGGGAATGCAGTTTGGTCTGTACTTCCTCTCGGATGAGAGTCTCGAGGCCTACTGACCATTTCTCCTGAACGCCACAGGGGATCGTTCTTCACAGTGTGTAGGAAGAAGTACGGTTACACTACTAATAAAACTCATAGCGTTTTTTTTTTTTTTGTATATCATTAATAAATCAGTCAACCAACTTAAAATTTCACATTTCCTTTATTCACTTTATTATGAAAGCGAAATATTATTGCAATTTTTTTTTAACATTAATATTGCTTTATGTACCACTAATGTTTACCACCGTCAGCCTACCGAAAAAGCAATGGGAGAACAGGCCTTACGGTAGAACGTTTTATAACCCACATTTTATGTCCCACATTAGAGAGTTTTTGCATACCATATTTTGGACGTCCGTTAGCTTTTTCTCCCTAGCGCGCATGCTCATAGGAAACATTATTACAGATACGCATGCGCAAGTTCCTATGAGCATGCGCGCTAGGGAGAAAAAGCTAACGGACGTCCAAAATACGGCATGCAAAAACTCTCTATTATCTCGTTCATTACGTATCGTGTACGCTACATGAAAACCAGGATAATTCGCACCATGCAGTCTGACTATTGATGTGAGACGTTTTACATTACATTGTCATTACAGCTATCGAATCATTTGTGAAAGCTGTAGAATTACACAGAAGGAATCGAAACTAAACCTTCTTGTCTTCAAGCAGAGCTCGATTCCAATAGGTCACAATTCGAACATTAAATCCCATTTATCAAACTCGCTCTTTTTTAGAGTTATTTCAATGGTAGTATTAGAAGTTTTTTAATTAAATGTGAATAAATATCAATAGTTACTAAATTATGTAAAAAAAAAATTAATATGGATTGTGTTAAAACTGATAGTACTACATTATACAATTTTTTAAATTTTATTTAAATTATTGAAGCAAATTATACATTATACTTTTAGTCAACAATTATACATTATACTTTTTTTATCATATACCTGCAATTACTCAAATTAATTTATGAAGGATTCCACTAAGCCAAAAACCCGATGCTCAGCTACGTGCAGTATGTGCGAAATATACTTCCTCTCCGAATGTAAGTCTGCAGGCCAACTAATGCTCCGGGATACTGCTAAATATATTTCTTCTCGGGTGAGAGACTATAAACTAAAGAACGCAGAAAGGGAACGCAGTTTGCTCTGAACTTCCTATCGGATGAGAGTCTCGAGGCCTACTGACCATCTCTCCTGAACACGAGATCGCTCTTGACATAATTTAAAAAATGTGAAACAAAAGAAAACATCTCAATTCAAAAATCCTTACAAATGATGTTTGTGCGCATGTAAATAAAGCTGTGAGTTCTCCAACCTGTGCCTCAAGTATCTCAACCACACCAAGTTACAATCTGGTCGCCCAACCTGCATACCAATTTATAGTGCTTACAGAAATGACAACAAAAGCAAAGGAGGATTACTTATTGCCATGGATTCGACTACACCACGCAAAACGTCAATTTTATCAATCTACAATGGGCAAAAATGTATTTACAAACTTTGTTATTTTACATTCACCAAACATAAATAGACACAAAAGCTATTGCAAAAGAAATTTAATGGCTTACTCTATGTTTATTTAAAAATATATAAAAAATGAAGAACTGAATATTTGTAATGTCAAAAAAAATATTTGGGTACTATCAACAATAGCACAAAAAGGAAAACTATTCAAAATAAACAAATATTTCCAATATTTAGTATATATATATATATATCATTTGACATTGATTCTTCTAATTTTTGGCACGTCTCTGCTATATATAGGATATCAGTATATATAGTAGATGTGTCTGAAACTTTCTCTTCCAAATCATTTTACTCGTTGGAGCAGTTCGAAAAAACTTCTGGAAAATCCGCGTCAAAAAATTCGTACGAAAGAGAATTTCTATATTGTGGCGCCATCTATTAATCTGTAAAAGAACAAATAGAATAAATAATTTGTTGGCAAGCATATACTACTAAATACTTCTACAATAATTATTTCAAATAAATGTATTAAATTTAAATTAATTAAAAATTTTATTAACATTTTACATTGCAAATTCTTATCAGCATTCATATTTTTACCACTTTCGCACTAAATTTTTTTTTTTAATTTCTAAAACATGCTGATTTTTCTCTACAACTAACATGTCTTATTCGCCCCTGTTTTATTTACTACTTTGATAAATATTCAAATTTTTTTTAAAATTTAGTTTTAATAAAATCCTAAAAATTAGCTGTAGTCTTTGATTTGTTGAATTGCAGCAATTCTTTTATTTCCCAACAAATACTTAAACTGGAACTGCATTATTTTTCCACATGTCTACATGTTCTAATCTACCATTATGTTATATCTAGAAATAATAAAATTCTCGAAAATAAGATTGCTAAAAATTTTTTTATTTAAAAATATATTTATTGATGATTATTATTTACCTTATGCGGGTAAATTATTAATTTTCCTTATTTATGACATATTGCTTTTTTTTTTTTTAATATTTTTTTTAATTTTTCAAAAATTGGATACTTATAATTTCAGATTTAATTTCAAAACAAATTGTACTTAGTACGAGGGTCACTCTGAAATTTTTGAGATACGGTTAAATAGTACAAGTTTAGCTTACCAAATTTTAAGAGTGTTCAAAGTAATCCCCTCCAACATCAATGCACTTTTGCAGACAATTTTTTCAAAGATTAAACGCGTCACTCCATCCATGTCTTGGAATTGATGAAAAATAAGCTTTATAGCCTCATCAATCTCATCTTCGGAATGAAATCGGCGACCATGTAAATTTTTCTTGAGATTTAAAAAAAAGCCAAAAGTCACACATAGCAAGATCAGGGAAATAGGAAGATGTTCTATCACTTTGATGTGTTTTTGTTTAAGAAATTCGACTTTATTTTTCACATTATTCGACTGCCAATCTTGTCGTATGAGAAGATTTATTATCATGAGTCCTGTTACATTCACTTCTTGAAGAATTTCTGGAAGACACTTAGTGGTGTACCAACTGGATTGTCTTCTGTCCCTCCAGTTTGATGGCTTTGGCTAGTCCCGTACTTCTGAAGAAAACGGCATACATTACAAACGGCTCGTTGTCTTTTCACCATTGTTGGTTTGGGGGTCATCTTCAAAGACCCATACTTTACTTTCTTGTAGTGTTGGAACGTCTAAAAATGGTAAGTTTTATCCCCAGTTATGATTTTAGAAATAAGGCGGTGTCCACCATCGTTAAGTAATTTTATGCTTTCTTTGCAGATTCTGACGGCTCCGTTTCTTGGTGTTCTGTTAAATTATGGGGGGCCCAACGAAAAACTAATTTTTTCATATGCAGTTATTCATGAATGTATATATGTATAGTTGCGGATCGAATGTTAAGTTTCTTCTGTATCATTTGGTAAGTGCAGCGATTATCATCAATTAGCATTTTTCGTATTATTTTTCGTAATATTCGTATTTAATATATGTATTCGTATTTCGTTCCGACACATTTCTGGAACTACAGCTGATGAAGGTCTTTCTGAGTGTTCTTGATCCAGCAGAGAACTTCGACTCTACAAAATTCTGTAAGCCATCTAAATACAGTAGCACGAGATGGAACTTCGTCTCGTGCTACTATATTTAGATGGCTATAGTATTTAGATGGCTGTATTTAGAAGTTATAGATGTTGAAGACATTCTTCTTGATTTAACCCCACTTTAAAATCATAGAAAATTATAGCTCGATAATGCTCTCGCGTCAATTCCATTTTCCTTTCTTCCAAAATCTATTCTACGACAGCTAAATTGCAATTGTTACAACAAATTATCGTCTGCGTTCATAAAAGAGTTCAAATTTACAAATTTAACTAATATTTTTTTTCCTACGTTTGTCGTCTGCTACTTTCTCAAAAATTTCAGAATTACCCTCGTAATAATAGTGATACTAAACGCATATTGCAAAGAAATATATAACACCAAAAGTGAAATATAAAAACAATTAAATATAAAAAAAAATTATAAATCTAAACGAAATAAAACAATGAAATCATTAAAAAATATTTATTTTACTAGAGCGATATTTCTTTCATTTAGTTTCTGGAAATGGATCACAATTTGGGTATTTGCATATCGTAATTGGTATTTCGTCCGTTATGTTTGAGCGTGTTTTGCGTTTAGTCAATTTCATTTTCGAAAAGAACGATTCGCAGGTGTAAGTGGAACCAAAAGTGCTAACAACTTGGACTAAGAGTCTGGTTTGCTCTGTTATCAACAATCAACTGTGCGTATCTAGGGATGGTCTCTTAAAGTGAAACATAGAACCTGCTATATTCGAAGTTCCAAGACGCGCGCGCATCATGAGTTCGCAGAATATAATTTAATTATTCTGCAAACTCTTAACTGTAAACTCAAAATAAAACAGGCACTGTCTAACATATATTCGTCAGAATATTATTTTAAAATCAAAGGTAATTTTTTGTTATAATTTCGGCAGTTTATTTTTAAATTTATGGATGCACACATAATGTATTTTTTTAATACATTGGTTTTCACTACTTTGAGAATTATAAAATAAATATCTTTTGTAAAAGTGTGATAAATCTCACAAGCAGCAAAAATATTCAAGACGGGCCGCGGGTTGGCCGCCCCTGTTCTAGTAAAAAGTAACGTAACTTCGAAAACAATAGTAAACCAAATTCATTTTATGTTCGAGTCTTATTTAAAATTTCTTAATTCCACTGTTTTATTATTGTGATGTGATCTATCTTACTTTTATTTTCTCTCTTTTCAGTTACCTTTCCTATTAATATAATATTAATAAGAAGGTAATAGGATAAATTGAAATAAAGTTTCTTATGAGAGCATAAATTTAAAAACACTTGGTCAAGTCAAGTCAAGTAAAGTCGTGAGTCAAACAAAGTGACAAGTATAACTGTCCAAGTCAAGCGTAGTCTGAAAACCGGTTTGTCATGTGATTATTGTAAACAAAACTAGGAACAAAGTGCAGATTAATTTCTGTTTCATATGTGTTTCTGCTTTTGCTGTGTTCATGAAAATTTTTTTCCTTCAAATTACCTGTAATTATTGTTAATTCATAATGGCACGAGAATTTGATGTTATTATATTTGGTGCCACAGGTTATACCGGCCAATATGTTATCGAAGAATTAGCTGTTTCTCTTAAGTCGACTAATTTAAAATGGGCTGTAGCTGGTCGAAATATTGAAAAAGTAAAGGAATCTTTGAAGATAGTGCAAGATTATCTTGGTGATGGTATGGGTGTTAATTTATTAAATATTTTTTTACACATTTTATTAGTAAAAAGTGTTCATTTTCACAATATTAAAATATATTTTATATTTATAAATCGTTTCTTCCTCTGAAATCTTTTCTAAATATTACGAGTTGAAATTCGATTGAAATTAGCCTGTAATTTTAATTATGTCTCAAATTTGAAAGAAATATTTAATTATTATTGATCAATAGTTGTTGGTCTAACTATTGTCAAAAAATATTTTCTTTAGTTTTATTCAATCTTAATTTATCCTGCTTTAATTAAAATGTACTTGTTTCAATAAAATGCCTTTCAATTATATCAAGGAAATTTTCAGTGATTATGTTTTATAACTTTATCCTTATAAAAAAAAATTATTTTTAATAAATTAGGTCAGATCAGATTTTTTTTTAAAAAATCTGCACTATAATAATTTTATACCTTTAATTGTTATATAAAATATGAAAATATTTTTTTATTTTTATAATGTTTGTAAAAATCATATAATTGCAATATTTTTGATTTTCCATTTTGTTATAGAAATATAAAATTGCAATTGCCAAAACACTTATAATTTACTTATTTTCAGAAATTGACATTAGAAACACAACAATTATCAAAGCTGATGTTGGTGATGCTGCTTCAATTTCTGATATGTGCAAAAGAGCACGTCTTATTCTGAACTGTGTTGGCCCAGTAATGCAATTTCTTTTATATCATCATAAAAATTACAGCATATATATTGTTGTTGTATAAAGTGAATTTATGCTTTAATTAAATGTATATATTTTATTTATTTATGTGTAGAAATCTTGTAATTTCTGTTGGAATTTAATCAGTTTTTATAAAAGATGTTTTGTTATTAGATGACCTTGTCATTATCAGAATGACAAAGCAATCCACATTATTCATAATGTATATACTAAACAAATGATATATTTAAAATATAAATTTTAAAAAGAATGGATATCACATGTTAACAAAAAAAAAACCAAAGATTTTGTAATTTTTATTTCATCTTCAATATGTAAATTCCATTTTGGTTTAAGAAGGCTATTATAATAAAGAAGGCTGATAAATAATTTAACATAACTATGGTTAACAACATTTATAATTGATAAATGTTTTGGGTTAAAATATTCAAGTTTTCAATCTAAATGCTAATTTTTTTTCTAGTCGATTCATTTTTGATTTTTATTATTAATTCATAAATATTTATTTTGTTAGTACAAGTTTTATGGTGAAACTGTTGTAGCTGCCTGTATTGAGAATGGAACACATCATGTTGACATCAGTGGAGAAATGGAGGTTAATAGTTTTATTATTGAGAACATCTTATTTTGTACATTAAAATGTTTATAATAACGTATAATGTTATTAAAAATTATATTTATTAAATTTGTGTACTTACTTTTTTTATTTGTATACTTTATATATTATACTTTATTTATTGACCATTTGGTTCCTTGTTGGAGATTGTTTGATATTAATTGAAAACCTTGTAATAAAGAAAATACTCTTTGTTCAGTTAATTTCTATTTTTTCTCGATGTAAGTAAAATGTTAAAATCTAAACTACCATCTTTAATGTCATGATCTAATGTTTCTTATTGTTTGGTTTTTTTTTTATTATTATTAATTCTTGCTTTTTTCATTTCTCATTATCAACAAACAAATTTTTTTTAAATCATCTGATTATTTTTCTAGTATTTGGAGACTATGCAAGCAAACTATTTCAAATCAGCTAGGGAAAAGGGAGTTTATGTTGTTGGAGCTTGTGGATTTGATAGTATACCAGCAGATTGTGGTATTTCCATGTTAAAGAAAAACTTTTCTGGTAAATTCAATTTTACTTTAATTGTATATTTTTTAAATAATTTTACTTTGCATAGTAATATTTTTCAATCTAATTGGTGTTTTTAACATCTTTTTCATAATAGCAAGACATTTCAAAATGAAAATATTCTATTTAATATCTTTCTTAATTTAGAAATTTTTATAATTTAGAAAGAAAAGGGGAAAAGTTGCAATTTAAAATTTTTGAAGTTATAATTGGTTAAAAAATTTTTTTTAAATCTGTTAAATCCTACTTAATGAATATGTTTGCATCTATAACTCAACTAATAAAATTTATCTTTTAAATGTTGATTAATTCATCCCTATTTCAGGTGATTTAAATTCTGTGGAATATTTTGTTGAAATAAAAGCAGGATCAAGTGTGAGTATCTTTCACTTTAAACATTTACAATGCCTAAAATTTAATTTAAACTTTCCTTGTTCCTTTCTATGTCAATAATGAGTGATATTTTTTTTTTTTAATTTGATTGATTTCATTATAATCATTTTTTTCCCTCTTTACATTTAAGGTTGTTTTTTTTGAGAAGTTGCACCTAATTTCCTTGAAAATATTGTAATTTCAAAAATAATATTAAGATATATCGATAGTGTATTCATCTTCACATTAATTTTCTTTGAAGAAGGGTATTTTTGAAACAACTATTTAACTCTTCTGAAAAAAATGTTATGACCATATTAAAATTACATTTTTAATTAAAAATATGCAATTTTTTTTTATTTCTTTTAAATAATTATTACCAAATAGGTAGGTAGGGTTATAAAAATTATAATTTTTTTCTTATACAAAGTATATAAAGGACATATTATTAGAGCATTTTATTAGTTAAGTATTGAATATGTTTAAAGCTTAAAATTAGCAATAAGTAGTATTACTATTATTTATCATTTCAGGGTATGGGTATGAACATTGGAACATTTATATCAGCTATTCATTCTTTTAAAGATCATATTTTGAGACTCAAAGAATTTAATAATGAGCTTAAAAAAGAAGTTTTTAAGAAAGATCTAGTGAAAAGCAATTATTCATTATCTAAAAGGTATTGTTAATATTTTTATTCAAAAGAATATTAAATCAGTAGTTTTTAAGATAATATATTTCTGATAATTTCTTTTATATTCAAATGGCTTTTTTTTTTTCCATTATCTAAAAGGTATTGTTAAGCTTTATATTCTAAAGAATATTTAATCAGTAGCATTTAAGATAATTTCTTTAATATTCAAAGTGATTTACTACAACTATCTGAAGCAAAGAGCATAAATATTTTAGTGGTAGTTAATTATCAAACTCATTTTACATATCCATGAAAAGACATTTTACTCCTAAATTTTATTCATATATAAATTTAGGAGCATGCATATAAATGCAGAGGGTATCTGTATTAATTTAGTTTTTAGTTACACTGAATAGAAAAACTTTTTTTCTTATAACAATGAGAACATGCAATTATTAGATTTTTTTTTTGTTCGTAATTTTTAATTCTATTACAATTAAATAAATAATCTGGAATTCATTTGATTTCTTTTCTCATAAAATTTTTAAATTGGTAAAACAAGATTTACTTTCAAAAGAAGCATATTTAAATTCTTGCAAATTATAGATAGTAAGACAAATAGTAAAATAATAACAGTTGAATTATTAATGAAATCACAACAATAAATATGCCAAATTCACTATATGAAAGCAGGAGCTCTACTTATTAGTCAAAGCCTTTTTTTAAAAATTTCCAAAACAATCTCTGTCCTTACTCAAATTCGTTCCTCGAAGCAGGCACCAAGCCAACAGCACTTAGTGCCCTATTCAAGCTCTAATAATCTCACAAAAAATCTATCATCTAAAACCACTAAACATCTCATCAATCCTATTACCTATATTTTTAATCTTTTGTAAAGTTCATATTTAGAATATTATTACTGAGTAAAAGCTATTAACACAATAAATCAAATATAACTGCAAATAATTTTTTTAAGTAATATGTTTATCAAAATATTTTTGTAAGAATTATTGGTATTTACGTATTAACGCCACCGCAGCAGAAGTTGCGCTAATGCGCCAATAAAGAGCTGCCAATGCGCCAAAATAGAGACTGTTTTGAATCTGTGTTAAACTCTATATCGGTCCATTTTCCACCGAAATCCGATTGAGTACTTTATTTTAAAAACAAAGAGTTTTGAATTTTCAAAGTGTTTTGATTTTAAATAAAGTGTTTTATATATTTTATGATTTGTCACAAAAATTTTAAGTGTAGATTGGTGCCTCTTAAAATTCGCCAAATCTGTAGTTGCGTTAATACGTAAGTACCGAATTATTTTACATAAAAGTAATTTTATTTTCTTACCTTTCCCTGAATCATTTTATGTTTTTTCCATCTTAGGTTGCCTCCTTTGTTCTATAGTGGAGAAGTTAAAGGTTGGTGCTTCTGGTTCATGGGACCTGATGAGAGAGTACTATACAGAAGTCAAAAGTTCCGCTATGAATATTTAAATGACAGACCTGTGTGTATATTGCTTTTCCCAGTCTAGAATAGGTTTTATAGGAATAGGCTATCAAAAAAAATTATTTTTAAATTGCTGTATTTGCATATATGTTTCAATGTAATTCTAACTTATTTATTAATATTTTTAATTTAAAGTAAACAAAAAGTAACTTTTAAGTTTATAATAAAATTATTTGTTAATGTATTTCAACTTCAAGAATGGTAATAGAATGCAGACAACTTATCAAAACACACTTTTAAACTCTCTTTATTTAATCTTTCCGTGATAGTTACCATTTAATTAATATATAAAACGAGAAAGAAAATATATTTTATTAAAGCATTTTGTAGTATTGCAGTTTTAATGATTTTATCTCATAATTGCTTATTGGCAACTGGCGTACTGATTACGGAGTACCAATGGGGATATACCCCTTAACTTCCTCATCTTAATTCATAGATAAATTAACAATTTTAACTGTCTGCTTAAGGTTAAAATGAATGAATTTATGGTTGTTTAGTTTATGATGAATACACAAAATGTATAATTTTGTTGTATTTTTCAAAAATATATTTGTTGTTTTGTTAAAACTGTTATACAATATCAAAAAAATTTATAAATTAATGTAAAATAATTATTATGCTTGACTAAAAAAATTATCATTATTCAGGGCTGATGGTATCATTATAATTTAATGATATTTAAATGGTTCAAAGACAGAAATTCTTCTTTGAGTCTCCAACATTTCTTTCTTAAAAGACCCATCTTGTTGTGGTTACAAATAAAAATAGTTAACTTAATATGAAAATTCTGGTGTGAAGTTCTTTCTTTCAAGAATTGAATAAATCTAAAAATTGTAACTGACAATAGATGTTATTTCCTTTGAGATTGGTTTTATTATTGATTAATTTTATGTTTTGATAAAGTTGTCTTATTTAATATTTTTAATTTAGTTTTTGTTTATGTAAAATAAAAGGCCTTGTTAAATTAAATGCTTTATTTTGTTATTAAATAATTTTTCGTATAAGTTATTTTATATCTTTATTGTTTCATTTCAGATTCAATCACATGGTTATGTAAAGATGCCTTCATTCTTCATTGCACTATACTCTTTGTTCTTTGCTTCTATATTTGGATTCCTTTCTCTCTTTTCGTTTGGGAGAAATCTTCTTGCTAAGGTATATTTCAAAGATTATAAACTTCTAACGTTTGCTACAATTTATCAAATTGCCTTGCATTTTGTTAAATTTAATATTTGTAAAAAAAATTTTAAAATGAATGATGTATTAACAAAAAAGTTATCTATTATTGTGTATTAATAATAATTTATTTTATTGATTATAAATTCTTTTAATAATTAAATGTAATACTATATATAACAGGTGGGCTGAAAAGTTCGTAGGCTGACACATAGATAGCGCTAATAGTATTAGATCCATATTATTTTTAGTTAGCCCTAACCTTCAAAAGACACGTGTATAAATTTGACAGCTGTTGCACTATGAGTAGTTGAGTTAAAACATTTTTAGTGAAGCAACTTTTGTTAGTTTGAAAAAATGGATAAAAAGGAATTTCGTGTGTTAATAAAACATTGCTTTTTGGAGAAAAAAATACTATTGAAGCCAAGGCTTGGCTTGATAAACATTATTCGGACTTTGCAACAGGAAAATCAACCGTAGAGAATTGGTTTGCTAAATTTAAATGATGCACGCAGTGGACGCCCCAAAGAGGCTGTTACCGACGAAAACATCAAAAAAGTCCATAAAATAATTTCTGATAACCGTAAAGTGAAGTTGATTGAGATAGCTGAGACCCTAAAGATATCAAAGGGAACGTGTTAGACATATTGTGAATGAGTATTTGGATATGCGAAAGCTCTGTTCAAAGTGGGTGCCGCGTGAGCTCACAATCGACCAAAAACAACAACGAATTGATGATTCTAAGCAGTGTTTGGCAGCTGAGTGGGCTGCACGTGATGAGCCGACTCCAAAGCATGGAAAGACGCAAAAGTCAGCTGGCAAGGTTATGGCATCAATATTTTTGATACACATGGTATAATATTCATTGACTATCTTAAAAAAGGGAAAAACCATAAACAGTGACTATTACGTAGCGTTTGAAAGACGAAATCGCGGAAAAACGGCCTCATTTGAAGAAGAAGAAAGTGCTGTTTCATCAAGACAATGCGCGTGTCACAAATAAATTAAAACGATGGCAAAATTGCACGAATTGGGCTTTGAATTGCTTCCGCATCCACCGTATTCTCCAAATTTGGCCCCCAGCGACTTTTTCCTGTTCTCAGACCTCAAGAGGATGCTTGCTGGACAGAAATTTCGCGCCGATGAAGAGGTAATCGCCAAAACCGAAGTATATTTTGTGGCTAAATACAAATCGTACTATAAAAATGGTATCGAAACATTTTATGACTGCTATAATTGATATATCGCCCCCGAAGACAACTATATTGAATAATAAAATAAAATTCTATGGAAAAAAAAGAATTTTTCTATTGTAGCCTACGAACTTTTTAACAGACCTGGTATATATAAACTTATTAATTTATAGTAATACATAATATATACTTATTAATTTTAAAGTAGTTCATGTAAAATTAAGGACAAACATCCTGCTAAATTTTACAATTTTTTTTTCCCCTATATTATTTTGTTGGATTCCTTGACAATTCTCAGGCACTCTGTAGAAAATATTGTAAAAATATTTTGAAAGGGCTTCCATTTCTTCATGGGAAACCTTTGTAATTAATGCAGTAAAATAAGGTACTATAATCAAGAAAATTGGTGTTTAGTTTTTAAGATATTATTTAGGCTGATTAACTATTTGATTGGGCTGTGTTCTTTTTTTTATGTGGAATATCTTTACAATTAGGGCTGTGAGTGTTAATAGAACCTCTATTATAGTCCAGGCAATGGTAAAAGAAAATTGGTACTTACGTATTAACGCCACCACAGCAGAAATTGCACTAATGCGCCAATAAAGAGCTGCCAATGCGCCAAAATAGAGACTGTTTTTAATCTATGTAAACTCTATATCGGCCCATTTTCCACCGAAATCTGATCGACTACTTTGTTTTTAAATAAAGTGTTTTGAATTTTGAAAGTGCTTTGATTTTAAATAAAGTTTTTTATATATTTTATCATTTCTCACAATTTTAAGTGTAGATTGGCGCCACTTAAAAACTGCCAAATCTGTAGCTGCGGTGGCGTTAATACGTAAATATCAGAAAATTAAATACATTAATTTGAAACAAAGGCTGTAGTTTTCCTGTTATAAAACACAGAAAATATTTATGTTTAAAAAAAATCATTTAAATTTAAAATATGCTATATAAATTTAAAATATTTGCTTATTTCAGTACCCGTCCTTTTTCACTGCTGGAATATTCTCAACTGAAGGGCCAACTAGACAACAGGTAATTTTTCTGTATATACGTGATTTGTTTAATTATCCTTATAATATTTTTAATGATGAGAATTTAATAATTATCTAATTGAATTAAATTGATGATATTTTTGAAGGAGGTATTAAAATTTATTTCAAATGCTTACAAAAAAATTAATTATATGCACCAAAATCTAACTTGGTGCTCATTAAAGAAAAAAATAACTAAAACTAAAATAAAACTTTTGCGTTATAAATTGTGCCATGTATTAAAATGCGTATATGTATTAAAAAATTTTATGTGAGAAAATTATTGATTCGTAACTGTTAAAATTTCTGAATATATATATATATTAAAACAATTTTAAGGAATTTCAATTTGTGTGAATTTAGTAAAACAAATTTTTGTTTATTTTTTCAAAAAAAAACAACTTCATAATTGTTTATTTCTTTTGAATTTCTTTTTAAATCTTATGTATGAAGCTCACATTGGTCGATAGCAAACTTT
This sequence comes from Caerostris darwini, assembly GCA_021605075.1. Classification (NCBI taxonomy): domain Eukaryota; kingdom Metazoa; phylum Arthropoda; class Arachnida; order Araneae; family Araneidae; genus Caerostris; species Caerostris darwini. Next base: position 98,433 of record BPLQ01002315.1, on the reverse strand, counting down.
GACAATCACTTGAGTGAAATAATTTTGACTTTTTTTCCCTTAAGATTATGGATTTACTTATGTCTTGGGCATCAAGAAAATTAATAATTTATCAAAAATATTAATCATTTTTAAATATTAGGATTTAACCTTATTTAAAACACTGAATATAAGCAAAAAATCTATCATCATAAGAAATCTTTAAAAGATTATCTTCATTGAACAAAATCATAATTTATATATGTATTTATCAAATAAAATATTAATAAATTCTTGCATATCTATTAAGTTTACCTTTTTATGATGCATTGTTTTACACTTCTATGTTATCATTTATATTTTATACCATTTTTTAGGTATTGGAAAGTTCTACAAAAGTAGTTTTTTATGGAAAGGGTTGGAAAAATAAATTGTCAGAACCAACAGATCAACATACTAGCAAGCCTGATACTCAAATGAAATTGACAATAATGGGACCAGGTTTGTAAAAAAAAAAAGTATTTTATCTTTAATGATTAATCCAATAGTTCTCAAACATTTTTTTCTTTTCCTGGCCCCTTATGCTAAAAATGCATTCTTTATTGTTGAACTAAATTTTATTATATCTTGCTGGGTTTTTTTTTTTTTTTTTTTTTTTTAATTAATCAACAGTTTGTCACACAATTAGAATATTATGCTTTAAAAAAAAACACATAACCTTTACTTAAATAGTATGCATATTGAAAAGAACAATAGCTAATTTAAAAGTATTTTATTTATTCTCAAGTAATTGTATTGATCATTAATTTAATGTGTTCTCTTTTTTTAACAAAATTTTTCAAAACATGATGTTGTACCAGTTTAAAAAAAAAATTATTTTGAACATTCACTTCTTAGCAATTTACATACCAATTATGTAATTCCCATGGGACAAAAGCCACAAATCCCTTCATGTATTAAAGTGGTAGAATTCTTGAAAATTATGAATGATCAAAAAATAGTTAAATTTAAAATTAAATGTTTAATTTAAAAAGGAAAGAAAAGAAAGTTTTAAAACTACTGTAAGATTTTACAGTTTTCAGGCATCGAATTAATTTTTTTAACCAAAAACTCAGTTGGTGTTACAATATTATTTTCTTTTACAGATTTAATTCTAATATTACATTGACATAAAAATTCTATAAATATGTATTATTTGATTTTGTGTATTAAATAATTATACTAAATATCTTCATTATTTTAATCCAATCCAGTAACTTTAAATTATTTCCTGGATTTGGATTCATTTTTCTTTTGTTAAACATGTTTAACATTTTATTTGTAAATTTATTTATTTTGTAAAACAAAAAAAAATATGCATAATGGTTTAAACATTTCCTCTTTTTAATTTAAATATTGTGGTGTTTCAAAGTTAAGTGCATTTAAGGATCACTCATATAACAAATATATAAAGATAATTCTATATAATAATTAACTTACATTTTTAATTTTTTTACATGTTTTCATTAGATTGTGATTCTGTATACTTTAACATATTTTACAAATAAATTTAAAAGTGATTTGTTTTTATATTATATTTAATTTTACTACAGAGCCTGCTTATTCACTGACTTCTAAGTGCATGGTTCAGGCTGGATTAACAGTTCTTCTAGAGACGGATAAATTACCATTAGAGTAGGTTTTTATACTATATAGGATAGAATGAGTTTGATTTTTTTGTTTTTTTTTAATATTTGAGTTTATTTTATATATATATTCAAAGAGTTTTGTAATTTTAATTTGAGGGAAAACAAAACTTTGTTGTTAAAATGTAATTTTAGCTATTTATTTTTTGAGTAAAAAGTAATTATGTTATATCTCACTGATGATTTCATGTCTAAACGTACATAAGTATTTTTATTTATTTCATTCATTTTTTGATAATTGCTGTCGTAAATTTTCTTATTTTTTATTATATATCAAAATCGTATCTTATAGCCTGTTGTGTATTTATAAAACGTATTTACACTCGAAAATGTATGTTACGTATTTTAACTATATGGTTATATTATTATGAAAAGTGTAGTATTAACATATTTTATAATATGAATCTTATACTACAATAATCCCTTGTTTCTATTCGAAAACAATTATAATTTAATCAATGGCATTGATTATGATTAAATAAACATCTTTTTGCAATTTTTTTAAGCTATTACAATATAAATTTTAATCAATAACTTTACTAAGAGATATTATTTAATTTATATAATGCAAACTTAAAATCTGGAAGAATTGTATAGCATTTTATTAAAACTTACTAAAGCTATTTCAAGTTTTATTAAAATATGTAATTAAAATGAAATATTCTTTAAATAATTAAATAATCACATTTGAGTACTTTTATATTGGAAATTATCTTTCATATTTATTTGTGGTACACATTGTGTATCTGTATAATTCTGTTATTAATGTTGGTTTAAATTTTGTATACTCATTCCCTTACAAATAACGACGATAAAATGTCAAAAATATCTGTGAGCTTATTTTAAAAATTCCGTAAATGTCAATTTCTACTCTTAGAGTTAAACAATAAATTATATGGTCTTTAAGAATTCTTTATTTGTATTAAAATATTAAGAATACTGTTTGATTATTAATCTAAATATGATATATCTGTTGATTTTTTTTATAAAAAAATATTTTTTTCAATCTGATGGTAATTTTTCAGAGGTGGAGTTCTTACACCGGGAGTTGCTTTTGAAAATACAGGATTAAAAGACAGATTGGAAAAGCGAGGAGTGACTTTCAAATTTGAAAATATTAACTGATATGTTTCTTGACTTAGCTTATATGATCCATATTATTAATGTACTCATTGATAAAAAATATATGTGAATATTGCATAACAATATTATCAATTTATACGTATTTTGTGCAACTTAAGGTTTTGTTTATTTTTTATTACATGTTAATAAAACGTGTTTTTATTTTCAAAATTTCATTTTAAATGAAATACTACTTTTTTATTAGATTTTCTTTGTACTTAATCTATGCACTGTAATTAAATACCAAATATTTGTGTGTGGTTACTACAGACAAATATGACACTGTGAAACAGATCATTTTAATATGGGAGAAAAAGGAGTTTGTTAAATGATGCAAAATGTAAATTATATATTTTTTATTGTTATACTTTTTATGAAAACACTTATTGAGAATTTATATTTCTTTATTTCACTTATAAATTCTATTATGAAATTTATAAATAATGTTATAAATTATCTTATGAAGCTTATTAAAAATGTTTTTGTTTTTTTCTGCGATAAATTAAAATCCATTAAATATTATATTTGCTACAAAGTTTAATAAAGTTTAAAAGAAAATCTTTTATATATGAGATTGTAATACTCCTATCTGTGATAATTTACACTACATCTTTTTTAACAATATGTATCATTTTCTTACTGAATTGTAATATCTGTTTATCTTCATATTATTATTAATATGAATATGTATTATCTTCTTTTGTTACTATTTTGTAAAACTGGTTAATTTTTTATTTCAAATAAAGACAATTTTTGACTCTGGAGAAATGTAATATTTTTGTGTAAATTCTTTAAACATTTTTTTTTTTTTTTTTTCTTTTTCTAAAGAATTATATATAAAAAATTTAAAATTGAATCACTTTTGAATTACTTGTCCTCATATTATTTCCTGTATTGAGGAAAACCTAATAAAGTATGGATAGGTTTATATATTTTATTTTATTATTTATTCAATTAAGCTGTGTTTTTAGGCAAATTTCATAATTGCATGTTGTAAATCTTTATTCACACCAAAGGAGCGAATTCTGATATATTAAAGTGTTAACCAATAACTAGTTTAATTTCTGACACCTCTTATCCTTGATCTTGAATGTTCAATGTTTACCAATGTTAAATTCACTTTTTTTAATGCATTATGCTACTTTTATTGAGTCAGTGGATGACTTAATCTTTTTTACCATAATTGTTTTTTTTCTCTAAACTTATATTAATTCTAATTTCTTTTTAATTCACCAAATTTTCCTTAATTGATTTCTTGATAAAATTCTTATTAATTGGGTTATAAATAATTAATTTAAGCATTCAAGATTGATTATGTTATTATATATATATATGAATAGGCATTAGATGTATTTATTTTTTAATTATAACATTTTAACTGGAATGATACAATATCAATAATAAGTTACTTATTAACTGGAAACTATATTTAATACTGGATGATGGATATAGTAGTTTCATAATTGGGACAATTTACCTTTAAAAGAACCACAGCACCAATATATAATTTTTTTTCAATAGTAAAAAGGGGAACCCTTTTTTAATATCCTGTTCAAACATCTTTCATTTCTATAATAAATTCATGATTACAAAAAAAAGAATAAAAATATTTTATTGATATGTTTAATAATGTTATTATAACAAAGAAGGTATTTAAATAAATTCAGAAAAAAAGCATGTCATGAAAACTTTTGTCATTTAATGTGATGGGATTTTCTCTGTGTGTGGGGGGTTGTTGGGCTATAATTTATGAGTAATGTTGAAATATATAATTTAAAACTCATTACAAGATATGTTAACATTTTTAAATAAGTATTGTGACTCTTATTTAACTCGTACATAATTTTCAAAGGTGCTTTGTACATATAGATTTCATGTTCAGGTGACCTTTGATAATTAGCAAGTAAACAAGTGTCACATAATAGAAATAACTGGAACTTCACTATACGTAAAACAATTTCTGCCGCCTCATTGCAAGTGGGTCGAAGAATTTTCTTCATTGATTTATTCTTTACCACTGTGTGAATGAACCATAATAGTTCTACCATATTCAATATTATTTTTAAAATGTCTTATGTTGCGCAATGCATATCTTAAATGAATTATGTGGCAGAATATTTCCTTAAATATTTTTTTTTATAATAAAGTTATATAGAATGTAATCTCAACCAACTCTCTAATTGCATGCAGTTATTATTTATAAAAATTAAATAATTCTGAAGTTTCAGTTGAAATATTGAATTTATGCTATTTATTCCCTGCTTGAAATTTCATAGTCTCAAATTCGATTTTAAGGTATTTCAAATAAATTTGAATTTTGCGAAAATATATGGTTGTCATGCATTTATTTATTATTCAATTCCTTCTATTAGCTCATACTCTCCCAATATATATATATCTTGTAAAGTATTTTATTAACGATTGAAAAATTGTTAATAAAATACTTTTTATTTATCTACTCAAGTTCAAATACATTTTTTTTTTTAACTTGTAGTGGATGACTCTTGATATTAATACTGTTTTTTCAAATATTAATTCAATAATTAAATTTAATTAATTAATTTTATGTTTTTTTTTTAGATTTAAGTTGCATATATCTACCAATAGATGGTGCCAGATAAACTTAAAAAAAAATGAAGGAAAATTATTTATAAAGGACTTTCTGCAATATAGTGAAAAAAAAGTAGGAATTGAATTAAAAATTTTTTTTTATATTACTTGTTTTTACTTCTGTAAACAGAAAAATCTATTTACTTGATTTTTAAGACCATGTTTTTTTATACATTGAAACAAGACAATTATGTTATAGTGTCAATGTATTTGTTAGAAAATTTATTATTTATCTTCATTACTTGTTATATTGCCAGTTCATTGTATGAGATCTACATTTTGAAATTGATTCATTCTCTCTCTAATGTGGTGACATATACTTTTTTCATCATTTGGCCCAAGAAAGCCTCTAACCCAGTGGTTATAAAACCGTGATGTATTTTCTTCACATAAAAATTAAAACCTTTTACATAACGAAAGAGGGAGGTATGAACATGTGGATAGCACCTTACGTTCCCCTAATTAAGAGGCTATATTGAAATCCGACAAGCTTAGCAAACCGGAAACTTCCTTGAATATGCACGATAAATCTATAGGCCGTAATGTCCTTCCAAAAAAAATGCGAATCCCCCCCATACCAGATGCCATCCTTGGGGGAGTTCATTCAACATGCTGGCACAGAATAGGAGGTCTCCCGTGATGCACCCATGGCAATACGCATGCTATTTGCGTTCTAGCGGCACAGGTTTCAGGTCAAAATGTCCAGTATTCGAAAACAATAAATAAATGAAAAAATATTACAGAAGTAATTTTTAATGAACACAAGCAAATTTTCATAAGTTTCAAAATTACTATGTTATTGTTTTACAGCAATGTATTTATGTCCTAGAAGTTTTGTTTTTATTGTCGAAACCAAATATTTCTACTTCTTTATTGGTGCAACAGCCCCATGGTGGGTCAAGGCCGTCTACCTACTGGGATATTTCGATACAAGAGATGCTTTTTTTTTTTTTTTTATGGGGTAGGATTATTAGTCCACCTGTCTACAGTCATGTTAGACCGGGGCCTGAATGGTCGAGTGTCTGGTGCCACAGGTTTTCTGGTTCGAGTCCCGTCGGTGCCATGGATGTTTGTAGTGGCTCGGAATCCACTTTAAGCCGTAGATTCCAGTTTCATATGATTGTAGAGCGTCACAGAGCCCAATCAGACATCTTACTCACATCATTCCCAAACTGTAAAGAAGCGACTCAGCTCTAGGCACAGTGATGGGATGTAGTGTAGTAGTAGTCATATTAGACCGGGACGTATGGTAGTTTATTCCGAACCACTAAAAACATTTATGTCACCGCCGAGACTCTTACCCGAAGTCTGTGGTACCGAGTGCCAGAGCTTTAGTCACTCGTCCATTAGACCTAAATATTTCTAAAACCCCGAACTTTCCGATTACATATCAAATGGAAAAAGTCACCCCTTTTATAAAGTCTATAAGCTGACGCTTATAAATATATTTGCTCCTGCCTTGGTTGAAATGAAACTCAGTAGTATATATAAAATAAATTCTGAATCAATAAAGAGGTGTTTTTAATAGTCTGTAGATGTCTATTATGATCAGCTGTTTCTTAAATATACACATATTGAGAAATTCTTTGAAAAATCGGTTTTATTTAAATATTTCTAATCTTATAAATCAAACATCTCCAGGAATCGGAATTACTTGAATAGAAAAATTCTGTATTCAGTGAGTAAAATGTAATAGCATAAAAATTTGTCCTTTCGAATAGTTAATCAATGGTGATGCAAAATGCAGCTGGAAAAATAATCGAGATAAGAAATGTCCACAGCGGTTTTCAAATTGAGAAACTACCTTGGGGATGAGTTTAAAATAGGTTGCGTCGCTTTTACTTTAGGTATATATTAATTCATTTTAAATAAATGAATAAAATAATCTTAAAGTAACAATTTTTTATAAGACAAGTTTTAATTACTTTGAATTTCAAAAGTGCTATTATCCCATGGATATAGAATTCATTTTAAATCTAAAAATAATATCTTGATTCTTTTTCCAACAGCATAATTAAACAGGAGCGTGATCAGTCTTCTATCAAATTGCAAGAATAAATAAAAATAGGAAAGATATTAAAATGTATTAAAAAAGAATTAAAAGTTGTACATTAAAAAAAGAAAAAAAAAAGTTTAAAACATACAACTCATTTTATTGATATTTCATTACATTAAAATAGAATAATTGAAGTTTTTCAAATTTAGATACTATTATTTATTTATGCCTGACTCGTAGCTCAGTGGAAACGTATGCAGCTAGCGAGCTTTAGGGCTGAAAAAGACATTGTTGACATTGAAGTGTAGACATTGTTTTAAAAAACGAGGAGTCTGAATGGCGTTTGTGATATTCAGCATCTCGCCTCGATAATCGAGCTACCTGGTGGGAGTTTTCCAGGGTTTCTCCCATATCCATATGATACGCAAATGCGTGGTAGTTCCTCCTAAAAGACCTCTCGGAAGGCACTGCCCTCCTTCTCCAGCGTCACGAAGCCAAATCAGACTTCTACCTACGGGGGCTCCATCACAACAGAAGCTGCTTCTTTCCCTCCATCTATGAGTAGATTACACATGGAATGTCCGTCCCGCACTGTAGAACACTGAGGATTAGACACAACTACAACAACGTAATTAAATAGGCGTGTGATTCTTATAATGGGCTTTTATCAAATCACAAGAACAAATCAAAATAGAAAAATCTTATACATAAAAAAATTATTAATATTTTTTTAACATTTTACTCATTTTATTGATATTTCGTTATATTAAAAAAGAACAATTGAGGTTTTCCGAATTTAGATACTATTATTTATTTATTCAAATTTAGAATATACTTTCAAATTCGATTCGCTTTCGATATGTAAATGAAGAAACTTTTTAAAGGAAGTGATTTTAGAGACTGAATGCGTGATTTTTCTGTAATTTTCCCTCATTTTTAATGTATATGAACTTAAAGCATTCAAAAGTAATAGCTTCTTGAACTTAGAATACAAACGATCTAAATAGATGCGTATATGTTTCAGCACAATTTAAAAACTATTAATACTTAGCAGTTCAGTTTTTCCTCTGAATTTATTATTTCTTCCCAAAAAATGTTATTATTTTTAATAGAATTAACAAAACTTACTGTTCAAAATATATATATAATGTAGTAATGTATAACGTTCTAATGTAGCTAGCAAATGCTTAGACAATAGTCTTCGTTGCCTTAAGGTAAGTGCAGCACTCACGTTACTCACTTAGCTTATTAGCACTACCCAGGAGGTGCGTGTAGCTTGAAGATGAGCTATGGACGCGGAGTAACAATACCTCCGCCACCGTCATGTTAGACCGGGACCTACGGTTTAAAGTGGATTCCTAACCACTATAAACATCCATGGCACCGCTGGGACTCGAACCCGAAACCTGTTGTATCGAGCGCTAGCCACTCATCTATTCAGCCTCTATTGTTCAAAATAAAAGCTTTATTTTTTATTGCCATCAAACGTTTAATAATGGATCGATGATTCCCTTTTTGTGCGTAAATAACCAAAAATTTATTTTTGGTGTGCTTTTTTAATTTTTAATTTAATATATAAAATTCTCGTGTCACAGTGTTTGTTGCCAAACTCCTCCGAAACGGCTAGACCGATTCGTATGAAAATTTTTGTGGATATTTGGTAGTTTTTGTGGATATTTGGTAGGTCTGCGAATCGGTGGTAATCTATTTTTTAAACCCCTAAGTGATAAGGGTGGCCCCCCTAAATATTTTTAATTTTTTTGGCAAAACAATGTAGTGTTAACAATGTAGTCGGTAACAATGTAATGTTTTTTTTTTTTTTTTTTTTTTTAATTTTTAGTCATGACATTACAGCACGTGTGTTTAAACAAAAATTATAGTCTTTAATCGGCTTCATTTTTTTTTACTTTTACTTAATTAAGTGATCTTATATAAATCAACACGTGTTGCGAACTCGCGCCAACTACGGCCGTTGCTTTACCTGTATATATTACACGCAACATTTTTGTGGGAATAGTTTTAATTTAAAAGAGAAATATTTACATGTTTCATCATTGTTAAAGGTAAGCCAAATAATAAGAGAACAAATACTGTTATATTTGCACGTGTTAATGTCTTAAGTTAATGTTTTGTTAAGTTATATTCTTTCCACGTGTAGCATTAAATTATATTTACACGTGTAGCGTGTGTTAATGTTTAGTTAAGCAAAATTGGCAACTTTATTATTGTTCTAAGAAAAATAAAGATGGCTGTTATTGCGTCGTGAACTGCTGTACAATACTGTAGAAATGGCAGCGATTGTTACTCGCCATGTCCCACTATTGACTGATGAACAAAAAATCATTTACGACCGCATTATGCTGGCAGTTTCGGCAGGACAAGGGGATTCTTTTTTTTTGGATGCACCAAGTGGAACTGGCAAAACATTTCTCATTTTGCTACTTCTTGCCGAGATACGACCAAAAAACGGCATCGCATTGGCCATTGCATCATCTGGGATTGCAGCCACTTTATTAGATGGAGGGAGAACAGCTCATTCAGCATTTAAGCTGTCACTGAATATTCAAAATAATCCAGATGCAGTGTGCAATATAAAGAAACAATCGCCCATGGTCACAGTGCTGAAACAGTGTAAAATTATCATCTGGGATGAATGCACTATGGCACACAGAGAGGCATTGAACAGGACATTGAAGGATATAAAAAACAACGACAAACTATTTGGCGGCACTCTGTTACTCCTTTCAGGTGATTTCAGGTAAACTCTTCCTGTCATTCCACGTTCAACGCACTCTGATGAAATCAACGCTTCCTTAAAATCATCGTCACTGTGGGTAATGTTGAAAAATTACAACTAAAAGTAAACATGCGCGTTCAAATGCTTCAAGATCCATCCGCTGAAACATTCTCAAAACAACTGTTAGATATTGGCGATGGAAAAATTGCTGTACACGATGTATTCACACAACTGGATGCATGAAATTGCCGACAGATTTCTGCACAATCATCGACTCGCAAAATAATCTCATCGACCACATATTTCCCGATGTATGCACACAATTCAAAAATCTTGATTGGTTGGTAGAAAGAGCAATTTTGGCAGCAAAAAATGTGGACGTCAATGGTTTAAATTCCAAGATACAACAGTTGTTGCCAGGGGACTTAGTGTCAAACAAATCTATCGATACAGTTTGCAATGCCAATGAAGCTGTAAATTATCCAATTGAGTTTTTGAATTCATTGGATTATGCCATCGCATCATTTACAATTAAAGGTTGGATCTCCGGTTATTTTGATTCGTAATTTGAACCCACCACGGCTGTGCAATGGAACACGATTAGTCATTAAAAAAATTAATGAAAAACATTATCGAAGCCAGCAATTTGAATGGCAAGTACCGAGGCGAAAATATATTACTGCCACGAATCCCTATGATTCCCACAGATGTGCCAATTGAATTCAAACATATTCAATTTCCAATTAGATTGGCATTCGTAATAACAATCAATAAGTCGCAAGGCCAAACGATGTCTATTTGTGGCTTAGATTTGGCCACACCATGTGTTTCCCACGAACAAATATACGTGGCATGTTCGCGTGTGGGTAAACCATCCAGTTTGTTTGTGTTGGCTAAAGACGGACTAACCAAAAATATTGTACACTCCATTGCACTTAGAGATTGATGTTAATTATTTTTTAATTGCCTTAATTAGTAATAAATATGTAAAAAACTATTTTTAATGTATATACAGCTATTATATTATGTAATTTAAAATATATTTGTTAATTTATTGAAGTATAAAGGATGAAATAAATAAATGGTTAGTGCATTATCATTTTATACGCCATCATTGTCTGCAACGTTCCATTCCTCTTCCAATAATAACCATATTTCCACACACTTATAGTAAGTTAGTTTTTTTTTTATTTAACTTTTTAGTATGTATATGGCAAAACAACGTTTGCCGGGTCAACTAGTAAATTTATAGATTTACACCTATAAATTTATATACATACATATTTAGTAAATCTATAGAAATTGGATTCACATTACCCAAAGACCAGCAAACCGGATAGATGCCCGGGACTCACCAAAAGTGCCTTCAAAGGATTTCTAAAAAAAGAAAAGTAAAAATAAATAAAATTCCTTTTCAATCTGAAAATGAAAAAAAAAATTATGTTTTCAAATGAAAAAAAAATTAATCTTTATAAAAGAGGAACAAAAAGCAAAAACTAAAAAAAAAAAAAAAAAAAAAGCAAGAAAGAAAAACTAAAAAAAAAAAAAAAAAAACATTTGAAAGTACACTTATTCAAAAGTGCACTAAATATGCATTTTTTTTTCTGAGCATTTTTGGATCTGTAATTTCTCTTCTCGTTACTTTTGCAAATCACTGTTTATTCCCATGATTTACGGTTTCAGCAAATCTTCAAGACTTTGGGCATTTTCCCAAATTTCCTGTACGATATTGATTACGAGGGTAAGGTGAAAAGTTCTCAGCCTGATAATGAAAGAATGCGATTTTCAGTTAAAAAATTATTATATTTTTCTATATTATCTCCCTTGACTTCAACACACTTGGTCCAACGTTTCTCCAACATCAGTATTCCTTCCCGCAAATGAGAATCTGGAAGGTTATGAAAATATTCATCTACGGCCCTCTCAACTTCTTCATTGGATGCTAAGCGCTTCCCAGAAACAAATTTCTTCAAGTTTGGGAACAAATGAAAGTCTGAGAGTGCCAAATCAGGAGAATAGGGGTATGCCACGCAAACCGTACCCCAAATCCAGCAGTTTTCCCATCGCCAACGCACCCTTGTACACAAGTGCGTTGTATTGGTGAAAGATGACTGCTGTTTTGTTTCTGGCGTGTAATGGTGGACCCATGTCTCATCCATAGTGACAAATCTCCGCACAAAATCGGTCGGATCCCTATTGAATTGGTCCAAAGATTGCTGTGAAAATCGTTTATTAATTTTTTATTCAATAATTCTAAAACAGCGAGGATTACTGATTTTAATTTAAAATCATTAAAAGTTATGATTACTTTCACACAAAAATTATGTGTATTTGATGTTTTGATTTAACTACTATCAACAACCATTAACTCCATCACAAATTTAAAAATATATCTTAATAATTGAAGAGTTGAATTTCTGATAATATTTATGTCAACAAATCATGAATGAACAGGTTACCCTACTATTATTTCAATCAATGATACTTAAACTTTCTTTGGTATGCGACCCCTTTCAAAATAAAAATTTTTCAACTACTCCAAGCATCGTTGTGCAAAAAAATATAAAAACAACATTGTAAGAAGACTATAATTTACTTACAAATGTAATAAACCATCTTTGAAATATGTGTAATAATCTAAAAAGTAAATAAAAGTGAAAGCAGTGCTTACAAAATTGTAAAAAATTTAACAAAACATCAGTAGATGCGCGATGTACAGATTGTTGGCTTTTAACCGAGTAGATTTCATCATTCTGAGGATGGTACAGTCGCCGAGCTTCTACGAAGGAAAACTGGTTTAATTTATTAAATTATAGAATTTTCTTTCCTGTTTTCTTTTGATATATATACCAGAGAGGATGCACCTCATAAAATGCATTTATATGCCAGGAAAATATCAGAGTAGGATGATATTCTGAGCAGTTTTCGCATCTGACAGGATTTTTTTTATATTTATCAGATGGATTTGTAAATGGGAAGTAATTATGATATTGATGGTGATTGTCTATGAAAAGAAAAAAATATACGCAAAACAATTACTAATAAATAGCACAGAAAAGAAAGGGTTTTTAGCTTATTCTAAAAAATATTATGAAATAAATAAAGCAAGAGAAAATATACCAAATACGTAAATATAAAGCCCGCAATTGGTTGAGACAAAAGCAGTCAACCGTAACGTCGGCTCTTCAAATTAGTTTCGATATGAGAACCGGTTCGGCATATTTTGATGATTAATGTAAACAATACTGGAACATAAGCTTTTTAAAACTGCTGATGTACGTTTGTATTTAGACTGAGATCTTAAATTTTTATTCCAAATTTTCCTGCAATAAATTACAATGTCTCGAGAGTTCGATATTATTATATTTGGGGCCACAGGTTATACTGGCCAATATGTAGTCGAAGAATTAGCAGATTCTGTTAAATCGACTAATTTAAAATGGGCTGTAGCCGGCCGAAATGTTGAAAAATTAAGGGAATCTTTGGAGACAGTTCAAAGGTATCTTGGTGATGGTATGGATTATATCTGAAATTTTTCTAGAAATTGTAGCAATAAAAAGTGTTCTTTATTTCTGTATTAAAATTTATAATTGTCATTTTATACCCTACAAAAACTTTCTGAAACTTTAAGAATCTGTGTAATGTAAATTTTTTGACCATTTATTTCCAATTTAATAGAGGATAAACCTGCAATATTAGTGGTATTTTAAATTATCTAAAAAATATAACCTTTAGACATCAATGGCTAGCCTAATCTATTCCAAAAAAATATAAAGCATTTATATAGTATTTGTACAATCAATTTTGATTTACCTTTCTTTTATTAAAATGTGCTTGTGTAAACCAGGCAAAAATTATATCGAGGAAATTGTGCACTTAGCGATGTCTTAAAATAGGATCATGCTTATAATTATTAAAATGAAATGAAAATTTATAATGTATAAAGCAATAGTTAACTAGTTTATAATACATAAAAGTAAAAATATAATAATGGAAATACTGTCATGCATAGATCTTTTCATCCAATTAGTAGATGTCTTCAGTATAATAACTTCATATTTTCATTATTATTAAAAAATAGGAAAAATATTATTTTCTATTTATATTTATATGTATATGTAATATATTTATAATAGCAAATTCCATAAATATATATTTTTTATTATATTATCAAACTTTATTTAATTGCTTTACTTTTTTCCCCTTTTAATATATACTTATATATTATTATTATATTTTTATGTCTTCATGTTGTAATTATTTATACATAGATTTTAAAAACATTATGTATTTTCAGAGATTGACATTAGAAAGACAACTATTATTAAAGCTGATGTTAGTGATCCTGAATCAATTTCTGATATGTGCAAAAGAGCTTCTCTTATTCTTAATTGTGTTGGTCCGGTAATGTAGTTTTTTAAAATTAATATGTCATTATTTAAAATATAACATTTGTATTACTTTTCTGTAAATTGAATTTATTCTGTTATTAAAAGGCATTTTTAATATGTTGTTTTAAAATCATGTAACATCAATTTGAATTCAATATATATTTCAATAAAGACTATTTCTATTTAAATGATATGGAGAAATTGCATATTTTATATACTATATTAATGCTTATTTAGAGAAAACTAAAACATTAATATTAACAGATAACAAAAATACATTTGTCAAAAAATCAAATGTTTTATTTGAATTTCAATATGAATGTTGATTTGGGAAGGCCATTATAATAAGAAAGTATATTAATAAAATTATTTTATTTAATTGTTATAAATGAAAACTATGTAAATAATTTGTAATTGTTAATGTTTGAATTTAAATATTCTTAAATTTTCTTCTAGTTGATTATTTTTAATTTTAACTAATAAATATTTATTTTGTTAGTACAAGTTTTATGGAGAAGTTGTTGTAGCTGCATGCATTGAGAATAGAACACATCATGTTGATATCAGTGGAGAAATGAAGGTTTATATATTTTTGTTATGTTACCATTTTTATAATAAAGTATAATATTCCAAACTTTCTGTTCTTAAATTGTTAATTTTGTTTGTTAATTGTTAAAGACGATTCAATATTAACCGAAAACTGTAGTAAAAATTTTTATAATTTTTCTTTCTTATTGTAATTAAAAATTAAAGTTACTTATCTTAATTAATATTTATAACATTATCATATATTATTTTTTTCTTTCTATTCATTTTTGCTCTATTCATTGTCATGAAATTTATCATATTATTTCCTTTATCTAGTATTTAGAAACTGTTCAAGCAAATTATTTCAAGTCAGCTAGAGAAAAGGGTGTTTATGTTGTTGAAGCATGTGGATTTGATAGTATACCAGCAGATTGTGGTATTTCTGCATTAAAAAAAAAGATTCCAGGTAAATGCAATAATACTCAAATTATATATTTTAAAAGTAATTTCCACTTTTTCACTTAATTTTCTCTTTGCTGTTCATAATTTTGGCTTCACTTTTTTGATAATCTCTAAAAGCATCTTAAAATGAAATTCTTGTAAAAATTTTCCTTGATTTAAAAAAATTTTACAATTTGGGGAGGAAATATGAAGAGGATAATTTCAAGTATTTTAAAGTTCTAATTTGTTGAGGAAGTTGTCATAAATATTTTTTTATGGATATCTCTTGCATTTATAGTTTAACTAAGTAAGTTATTGATTTAAATTTAGCATGCATTTAAAAATTTATATTTTAAATGTCACACATTATTTTTTTCAGGTGACTTAAATTCTGTTGAATATTTTGTTGAAGTAGGAATAGGACCAAGTGTAAGTTACCTAATTTTTCCCTTAGAGATAATCATCAATTTCTTACTTTAAACAGCACCATTGTTTGATAGAAAATAAATTATATATTTTATTTCCTTGTTCCTTGCTATGTTTCGCAATGAATCTTGTTTGCTTTCATTTTAATATATTCTTTTCCTGTACATTTTTAATTTTTTTAATAAAGGAGATGTATGAATTGTATATTGCATTAATGATTCAAAATTTTAAATAAATTATTATAGATTGGAATTTTTTTCTATTTTCTTCAGGAATGGAAAGGCATTTTTAAAACATCTTAAATGCTATAAATATTAAAATTTTTTCAACTTTAATATTTTGTATGTCTTTCAGCCATGTAATTTAATTTTGATAGTTTTAAAAGAGTCATTTAAAAATATTTAAATTACATTTTTTAATAAATATATGATTTTTAAAAAATAAGTTGTTGCCAAGTAGGAAAAGAGGTGTGTAGAATAGTTAAAATTAGTTTTTCTTATCTATACATATTAAGGACATATTAAAGCATTATAATAATTTGCTTTTAGACAACTTTAAAGCTTGAAATAAATATAAACTATATTATTACCATTATTTATTATTTCAGGGTAGAAGTACAAATATTGGAACTTTTATATCAGCTATTCATTCTGTTCATGATCTGTTTAAGGGCAAAGAATTTGATAAAGAACTTAAAAAGGAAATTTTCAAGAAAGATCTTATAAAAAGCAATTATTCATTAAATAAAAGGTATAGATAAGTTTTTTATTTCAAAGAATAATCAGTGGCTTTTAACATAATTAATTTTTGATATTTTCCTGTTTGTTCAAAGTGTTTTTCACTCTTTTTTTCAAAAAAACTACAAATATTTGAAGTAGTTAATTGTTGCAGTGAATATACTTGTTTATTTTAGTACATAAATGTATTGTTCTTAAACTTTATTGATATGTAAATGTATTTGATTATTAGTTTCCTTTATATATATATATTGTTAATTTTTTAAAGCAGTTTCTATTCTAAAAAAACAATGTATTTAATAGTCAAGTTTGTTTTGCTTTAAAGATTTCCATAAAAAGGGGTTCTTTTTGTGTATTCTTTAGAATTCATCACAATTTTTTTTTATGTGTTTTTCTGTTTCATTGGTTTTATTTCAATATTTTAATATTAATGAAACAATGAAGACTTTCAATTATTAATTTTTTAACACTGTGTTGTAAATAAATTAATAACCTACTAATCATATAATTTCATACCTCATATAATTTCTTCAAGCAAGAATTTTTAAACAGCAAACTAAAAAACAGGACTTACTTTTTAAAAAAAAATATTCAATCTTATAACAATGAAATGACAGATGCAGCAAAACAAACAGCAAAAGATTCATAGATCCTTCGTTAATAAAATCACGAAAATAAATATGCCAACTTCACTGATTAAAGGAGGAACTCAACTTATTCTTCATATCAGATGGAACTCGACTCATTTTTTGCAGTTCTTCCAGAACACACTTGGTCCTTGGTGTGATATCGCTTCTCCAAAGACATACCAAGCTAACACCAATCAAAAATCTCTGTCGACTTAGCTATATTTTTATTGTACTAAAGCTTTTAGATGTTAAATAAATAAATAAATCAAGCAATTTAAAGTATAAATGTTTATAAAAACTAATATTTAAATTAAAGTGCAGTTTGCAAAACATTTCTTTACAAAAGTAACAACTATATATATTTTTTTTTTCCTAAAAATTATTTTCTCTTCTCTTTAGATACCCTCCTTTGTTCTATAGTAGTGAAGTTAAAGGATGGTGCTTATGGTTCATGGGACCTGATGAAAGAATACTAAAAAGAAGTCAAAATTTCCGTTATGAATATTTAAATGACAGGCCTGTGTGTATATTGCGTTTTTTTTCTCTGTATTATGTATCATTATATATATATATATATATATATATTAGAATGGTTCTTAAAAATCAACTTTTAAAATTTTGGTTGAGAAACCGTCTCATTTTTTTTTATAACTTAAAAAAAATCCATAAAAATTTCATACTTTAAAAATGAGTTTTTGGGATTGCTACTAAGCCTTAAAATTTTGAAAACTCAAGAAATTTCCTAAAATTTAAATACACTTCACATCAAATAGGTAAACAAATAAATAATAATTGATTACAACTACTGAATGTTGCATACATTTTCTCTTGTGTTCATTTTCTCCCCTCTACTACAAGTTTAACTGACAGCTTTCACATTGCAGTAGGAGTATTATATCTAGATGCTAGCATCATATACCCAACTTGAGCCTGATTCAAATTGATCAGTCTGTAATCAACTACTGTACAGAGTGTAGTAAATTTGTATATTTTTTTTTTCGTCATGTTTGACTCTTAGATTATAGTAGACCTAATTAAAAGTTATATAAGTATTACAATAATAAAGTAGTATCAAAATGAATTATATTTTAGTTAATAACTTTTTTAGTAATGGCATCAAGTAATAAACTGTCCACTTTAAAAAGAACACCTACAGATATCTTTTTTATTGGTGAAATGTTTACATCATTGTGTCAAATAAAGTTATAATCAAAATGAGAGATTCACGTCATTTTTTTCCATTACTGAAAATAAACTTAAATATTCGAATTTCTGCTTATTTGTTCTCACTCATTTTTTTTTTTTTATTATTATTGTAATTTTTAATTTATACTGTATTTAAATAATTCTGTTCTTATCTTTTTTTAAAAAATGAGTTGCCTTATCAAATAAAATGTATTGTTTTGTTTTAAAAAAAGTATTTGTTGCATTTCAGATTCAATCGCATGGATATGTAAAAATGTATTCACTCTTCATTGCACTATGCTATTTGTTCTTTGCTGCAATATTTGGATTCCTCTCTCTGTTTTCTTTTGGCAAATATCTTCTTATTAAGGTATAATTTATAGCTCATACATTTATAAAATTTGTGATATTTTGCCATATTACTTTGGATTTTTTTTTTCAATTTAATATTTAAAATCAAATGATTTTAATTCTAATTGAGGTTCTATAACTTTTTAATAGGAAGTGTTTAGTGTGAACAAAATGTGATATTTTATATATTCTTTATTAGTAACATTTTGTTATACCAATTACAAATTATTCCATGGAAATTATTTGTGTAATCATATAATTTTTTTTTTTTAATGAGTAGCTCATGCCAAATAAATAATAATATGCAGCCTGCCAATTAGTCAGAAAAAAATAATGGGAAATGAGCTTAATTTATTAATTCCAGATAATTTACAAGCCTTCTGTAGAAGATCTTATTTATGCAAATACTTCTATTTCTGCATAAAAAGTTATAACTGATATGCACAAAATATTAAAGTGCTTTAATACAGAAAATCCATGTTTTTTATGAGATTAATAAGATTAACAGCTTTATGTAGAATATCTTTCCAATTATTACTTTGAAAATTAATAAAACTGTTATTATTGTGACTTATAATCCAGGCTATCATAAGTGAAAGTTAAATAATGTTGACTTTATATAAAGGCTATGCTTTTCTCTTAAGAAACTTGTAAAATGTGTCTATATATATGCTAAAAATTCATTTAATTTTTTAAAATTATTTATAGTACCCATCATTTTTTACTGCTGGATTTTTCTCGTCTAAAGGACCAACTAGGCAACAGGTAATTTTGCAAAAAAATTATAATGTGTTATATCTTAAGATCATCTTTGTGTATGTGATTTGCTTATTTATGTTAAAAGTATGCTATGTATATAATATTCTAAATATGCGAATTTAAAATTATATTTTGATTTTAAGTTGCATAAATCAATTATTTATTAAAAATTTTAGGGAGTTTACATTATAATTTATACTAATTGTAAAAAAATAATATACAATATAATTATGAAATGTAATTTGATGTATTATTCTTTTAAAAAATTCCATTATCTAGTATGTATAGTTTAATTTAGAAATTGTATCATTGTTTTTATCTTGGAGTTGTTGTTTTTCTAGTATGAAATTATTTATTTGTTGATTTCTTTCTAAAAAAAAGGTATTAAAACTATTTTAAATGGAAATAATATTTCTATTAAAGCTGTTGTGGAATTATGCTATTACTTTTAAAAAAATGATTTTTCAAAATCTAAAGCAAAATCAGATAAACTATTGTTGAATTTGCAGAAGTATATTTCTGCTTATTTATTTTATATTGGAAAATTTCATAGTTTTGTCTTGCTAATTTTTTTATGTATGAAATTTGCATTTACCAATTGTTGTAGCAAAAATTGGTAGTGATTTAAATGAGGTAATTTGTATTCATTTCCCTTAAAATTGCTGTTTGATGTAGGATTTTTAGACATAAAAAAAAAAATTTTTTTTTTTTTTGATAAGATAGATCCCAGTTAAATGAATATAAGAGTGTAAATTTCTCAAAGAAAAAAAAACTTAATGTAAAGAAAAATTTCATCATAAGATTGCCCACTAAAGTATATTGGAAACCCTTAAAGAAACAAAAGAAAATCCTAATTAATTATTCATCAAATAAAAATATTACTAAATTTTTGATAGTAAATAAATTTATTAAATTTTAATATTAAGTCATCAATTTTAAAATTTGTAATTAAAAGAGTGAAGAGTTATTTTTATTTATTTTATTTGTATTTATATAAATTATTTATATTTTATGCCTTTTTGTAGGTAATGGAAGGTTCTACAAAATTTGTTTTGTATGGTGAGGGTTGGAAGGATAAACTGTCAGAGCCAACAGATCAACACACTAGCAAACCTGATACTCGAATAAAATTGACAATTGAGGGACCAGGTTTGTAAAAGCAATTGTTTTATCTTAATTAATCAGTTTGATGGTCTCAAACTTTTTACCCTTGTGGAAATGATCCTTAACAAGGAAAAAAAATTGTTGAACCTCACTCACTATTTTTTACTATTGAACTAATTATTAGCTTGATATTTAGTTTAGCTTTTTATGTATGTATTAACAGTTAATTACATAATTAAAATATTATGCTAAACACAGCATTATTAAATTAACTAATAAGCCTACTGAAAACAGCAATAGCCAAATAAAAGTGTTTTGATCTCTTGCAGGAAAATAATTGAAAATTTAAATTTCATCTGTCATCTATTTAATGAATGATATGGTTGTTAATAACATTTTTCAAAGCAGATGTTATATCAGTTTTTTAGAAATATTTTATCTTGAATGATTTTTTGGCAGTCAAGAGAAAATATCAACACATAAAATGTTGTAAAAGAAATAATTACTTTTTTACCTACTATCAAGAAAGTGATTATTAGTATTGTAATTTCTTGCCTATAGTCTGTAGATTATAGATGGTTCCATAAAATTTTCAAACATTTTTTTTTTTATTTTGCTTAGGTTTCATAAAAATTAATCCTATAAATCACCTCTTAAAAAGGGTTTTTTCCCCATAAAAAAACTGACAAAACTCTGTGAGAAAAATAAACAATCTTCTAAATAGAAAAAATAAATATAACAAATTTGAATAATGGGTGGGAGCAGGACTTATGTGAAATTAGACAAAATATGACATACATCTTACAATATATGGTTAAAAACACTTTGCAGAAGGAGAAATTAATTAACTGTGATACAGATCTATATTTTCACCGCTCTAGCAATTTGTTGGAAAATGTTTTTTGTTCTCATCATAATTCATAAGTGCATATCTTCTTACATACACTTTAAATGAATAATATAATTTTTCATTGTATAACTGTGGCTTAAAAAAGTTCTTTATGAAATGCATAAAATATCTTTTTGTTAGCTTTATGTCATCAGTATAAAAATAGAACTTGATTGGTTTAAGGTATGTCGAAAAACAAATGCAAATCGCCAGCTTATTTTATGTTACAGCAAATTATAAGAAGAAATAAATGAAAAATGAAATGTAAATCCATGATAATTTAAATTTTTTTTCTATTTAAAGATTTAATATAATATTAAACACACTAATAACATAATATACACTTATATATATATATAATAGATATACACTAATAATAGAATATTTTGTAAAAGACATTTATAAAAATAGTTAAAAAAAAAAAAATTGCATCTATTTTAGAGTAGTCTAGAATATCACCTCTCACTAAACAATCATATTTAGCCAATAGTAAAAACTCAAGCAATTTTTAATTAACAAAATTTTTTATCTTCATTAATAATAAATATTTTGGGTGTTATTAAAAGTAGCTTCAAAAATTGTAATTATGATATTCCAAAAATTGCTTCTGTGCTAATTGGCATTACTTAAAAAGACTTATAAAAGACCATACACTTATCCATACAGATAAATTGGTTTGTGTAAGATTTCACAACATTTTCAGGCATCAAATGAATTTTTTGTTGCTTGAATATTATCTAAATTTATAAATTAAATTTTAATATTACATTCATAAGACCAGTTGGAAAGTTTGTAATATTTTATTTGTTGTATTCTACCAAATAATTGTAATTGATATCTTCATCATTTTAAAATATCATTAATTGTAGTCAGATTTAGATATGAATTATTATTATTTCCATTATATTTTGAAATTCATCTTTTTTTTCTTAACATATTTAATATTTTACTTTTTAAAATTTAATATAATAATATTCATTAATATAAATATAATTCTTAAGATCATGCATGTAGCAAATAAATGTAAAAAGATATTTTTTCATAATGATTAATTCAAAATGATGATAGTTTTACAATTTCCTCTTTTTTTTTTTTACATGAAGTTTTTTCAGATTGGGATATTGTATACTTTAACATGCTTTTAAATTTATTCTTAAAAAAATTATTATATGTTTTTTTTTTCTTTCTAATATTATTAACTTTACTACAGAGCCTGGTTATCCATTGACTTCTAAGTGTATGGTTCAGGCTGGATTGACAATTCTTCAAGAGACTGATAAATTGCCATTGAAGTAAGTTTATGCTACATGATATAGAATTATATGAATTTTTTTAATATAAAAACATTTTAATTATAATCACAATTTATGTAAGGATTATGAACTCTGTACAGATCTTTTAATCTCCTGAAAACATAGGTACTTTTCCGTTAGCCGGTGCAAGCAATAAATCTAAATATTTTTTTTTTTAGTTTATGAGAAAAAAATGATTTCATTTTGAAAATGAATTGTTTAATTTTCACAATTGTTTATATTGCTGATTTGTTACTTCATCACCAAAACGAAAAATCTGACATCTGTGAAATTTGTGCCTGATTAACAGAATAATACTAAAATCTACACCTGTAATTACAGGTGTAATTTTTATTTCCTAAAACTTAAAAGCATATCACTGAAATATCAAATATTTTTAATGTGGCCTAACCAAAAATCTTGAAATTCTTATTTTTTAAATAAATAAAAAACTGTATTTTTTTTTATTGTTAAATTATGCTTTTAAATTATTTAGTTCAAAAATCATCTGCAAAAGAATTATAAATAAGAAATGATGTCGTGGCTCTTTATGCATTTTTATTAACCTTTGTGACTCATATTTATTCTATTCTTTGATATTTTTTTTTTTTTTTCATTAGCAATTAATTTGTAAACATTTAGCTGAACAAAATTAATTGTTGTTTTAAAAATACTCTTAAACAATATTTCAAATTTTTGTGATTGTGTTTTGTTTACTTCAAATATTCTATTTTATAAGTTTAAAAAAAAAAATATTTTTTTTATTCATTCTATATATTTATGTGTGTATGTATTTCCATTAATCTTTAGATAAGGTGGAAATGGATACAATTGTTTTTAATTTAAAAAAATTTACATAGGCTTTAGAGTAAAAATGCATTTCCTTTAATTTTGGATTTTTTTTTTTTTTTTTTTTCAAATTATATATATATATATATATATTAGTTATAAATTTTTTGTGAGTGATGATAAAATGTCAAAAAAAAAATTATTTTGAATCATACATAATTTTTTTAATTAAAAACCATTTTTGAGCTAATGAATTTTTTTGATGTATTGTTTTAATAAACTTTAATTATTAAATTAAAAATATGTACATGCTCTTATGATTATATTCATAAAAATCCAGCAAATAGTTAATGACACATTTTATTAAATCTATTGAAAATGTTTCTAAATTAAGTAATTAAAATATTTTTTAATAAATATACAGTTACATTTGAATACTTTAATTTGAAAATTGTTTCCTTAAAATTATCATCTTCATATTTATTTTCAGTACATATTGTGCATTTATTACTGGTACATATTGTGATTTTCTCTTATATGATTTCATTATTTTCATATACTTACTCCTGTACAGAGAATATCAATAAAATGTCAAAATTTATTTTTAAAAATGTACTTAAGAACAATTTCACTACTCTTTCTAAATTAAATAATGAATTATCTGGTTCTGACTAAGAATTCTGTATTTAATAAAAAATAATATTAATACTTTTTCATAAATAACCTAAATTACAGATATGTTTATATATCCTTGTAAAATAACAAACATTTTTTAAAAAGATATTTTGATGCTTACTTTAAAAATTTATATTTTACGCAATTTGATTTTTTAGAGGCGGTGTACTAACACCAGGTGTGGCTTTTGAAAATACTGGATTGATAGACAGATTGGAAAAGCGAGGAATTACTTTCAAATTTGAAAATATTAATTGATGATAATATATTTCTTCATTGGACTTTGATTCTTTAATCTATATTTTTGTAGAAATGTTCTTGTTGTTAGAAATATATTAATATTGTCCTTAGCATAACAATATTATACATGTACTTTTCGAATTTACATTTTCTTTTTATATATATATATATATATATATATATATATATATATATATATATATACTATTTTGTTCTGAAGTGTTATTGGGTGTTTTTTTTTCATATTGTGAATGTAATAGGTTAATTTTGTTTTTAAAAATTATACTGTTTGAATTAAATACTACTATAATAGTATTTTTGTACGTATGTAAAGCTATCAAATCCTAAATATGTGTGAGGATTCTTAGGACGAATTTAGCATCGCAAAACAAAAAAATCTGTAACTTAAAATAATCTAAAAAACCATCTTATTGATTGTAATTGTATAAAATAAAAATAGGATATTTTTTGTTATATTTTCACTATTTTTTAGTTTTAAAAACTTAGTAATTATTTATATTTCTTTATTTTATTTATGAAATATTATTATCTGTATATTGTAAATAATATTATTAATTATATAAATCAACTCAATGAGCTTATTAAAAATTATGTATATATTTTTTCTGCTAATTAATTAACTTTCATTAAGCAATATGTTTTATAAAATTTAAAGCAAAATTTTAAATTATATATTAAAATAACACTATCTGTGATAATTTATACTACATCCTTTATAACAATATGTATTTTATTGGAGACTGTTTATTTTCTTAAATATAACTTAAAATAGAAATAAAATACTTTCTATTACTGATAAAATTTCATTAAGTCAATATGAAAAATGTTTATTTATTATTATTATTTTTTTTTTTATTATTATTTATTTATTTATTTTTTTTAGTTTGTAAAATTTCTGGATTTAATGCAAAAATAATTCAATGTTTTTCAAATGTATACAAAAAAGAATTTTTTTTTTTTCATCCTTGTTCCTGATTTTTTACAAAGTTTTTAATTTTATCACTAGTTTATTTTGACTTACTGAACCTCAATTTCAATTGTGAGTGAAGCAGAATTATTTTGTTTCAATAATTTATGTATGTATTTTGAATAAAAATTCATTGTTTTGTGTTGTAATATTAGTGTCACACACATATTTCAATAAATCCATCTTTTTTTTAAAAATAATTATAATTTGCAATACATATCTTAAAAGATTTCTTAAGAAAAGTATTTTTTATCATAATGAGATTAAATTCTTTATAAAATAAATAAGTTTCATATAATTGCATGCAATTTTTGTTATGAAATAAAATTATACTGTATTATCTAGAAAACTGTCAATTTTATATTAGATTTATTAAAATTTTATTCAGTAAATGAAATAAATAACAAAATATTTAAATATCACTTTTATATAACTTTCTTTATCTCAAACTTTGAAGAACTGACTTTAAAAATGATTATTTTAGAGATATTATATTAATGTCATTATTTATTGAAAGTAAATATTCTTTCAAAGTGAAATTGTCGAAAGAGATACAAGGATATTTCTATGAACTTCACAAAATGGTAAGAAATTATTTTAAATTATTAATAAATAAAAAGCTTATAGAAATATCATTTGTATGGTATTTATAAAACTAGTCTTTTAATATCATTAAACAAAAAAGGTTTACTAAAATGCTTCTCTTGGATATATGTAGTCCATAATAAAATACTGTTTCAAGAAACAAAAGATTTTGACTCTAAAATAGAATAAATTATTTCTTAAATTTTTTCTTTCCTAAAACATTTAATGAAAATTAAGAATTCAAAATAAAAAAGCATAAAGAATTGCATTGTATAAAATTTCAGTATTCTTTAATCAGCTTCACATAATATTTTACTATAATTTTATACATTACATTTTTTTTTTTATAAACTTGAGAAATTTTATATAAATATTGATTGATTTGTTGTGTGGTTTTCACTATGAAAAATGTGAAACTACATGCACACAAAATCATGTCAGTCATTCTGTAGCAATATGGCACTGCTTTCATGTGTTTCATCTCTGTTGTGGATAAATGCTGTATTTTTAATTTGCAGCTAAGGCCTCCATGGTTGATTTATTGGTGGCAAGTGGGAGACATGGCTAGGATGATGTGAATTTCTGTGGTCCTGCAATAAAACATTAATTTTTTAGGATCTATCTTTTTTTGGCAAGATTAAGATCTTAATTTTGCAGTATACTATATTTATCAGTAAAAGTAACTATTTCATTACAACATTAAAAGTTCTCACATAAAATATTTGGTGAAAATTAAAAAATGTTATATTTCAATTCTTCTAATTGAATTTTAAGAACTTCGGTTAAAAATATATATCATTTCCTAATTATCTTTTTAATTCCTTCTGACAAGAATACTCACTTATAACATTATTTTTTTTTAACAGACACAAAATTTAATTATTAGTTTCAAAATTACTCTTTGATTCTTATAATAATTTATTCACATAACCTTTTTATTTAGTTAGTATCCAAGTAAGTCAAAATCCAGTTTATGGCTCGATAGTAAAAATTTTAAATCCTCTCATGTTGGTTAAAATCAAAAGTAGTATATCAGCTGTTTTGTCGTGTAGTTAGATTTACATAATAAGAAAATCATTGAAATGTCTGTTTTAAGTGGCGTCCAAAGGAGAGCCATCGAATCAGTCTGTCAAACGAGTATAAACCGGTTTGCCTTAGTGTCGACAGAACCTTCGGAGTGAGTCTTTTGTCTCGGCCTCGCTCCGACCAGAATCGGTTTTTCCCGCCCATCAAAGAGATTTCTCATGGATTCCATTTTCAGCCACACAGTTCACAGCCATAGATTTTTTTTGTTCTAATGCAGCTGGCAAACACTTAGACAATATTCTTTGATGCTTAAGCGCTGCACCGACGTTACTCATTTAGCACTACCCAGGAGGTACGTGTAGCTTGGAGATAAGCTACGGACGCGGAGTAACAGTACCCCCACAACGCTCCTGTTAGACCGGGACATACGGTTTAAAGTGAATTTCGAACCACTACAAACATCCATGGCTCCGCCGGGACTCGAACCCGTAACCTGTGGTACCGAACGTCAGCGAGCTAACCAATCTGGCTGTCACAGCCAGAAATAACGTGGCTTATGTTTCGCGGTCATATGGATTAAGATCGACTCGCTTCTCTGGTCTAGACACCGCTTTAACTTTTAAATGAAACGTTTCCATAAGAGAAACTTCTTGATTAGAAAAATATTCCGTATTTGATACTAGTATTGATTCAATTGCAGCACACCCTTTCGTTATTAGGAAATTCTTTACCTTTTTCTTTCTCGACTTTCCAGGTATGGGGGGAAGATTCACGGATCGATTCGTCTTGCATTTCACGACTTCTATTCCCAAGCTTCGGCTGCCCCGGATTTCTTGGCGTAATCCGTGGCCGTTGATTTCCACAGTTGGTAACAGTAATAAATGTTCAGAACGGTGTTTCTGAAATTTTTTAAAAAATAACAAATTTATTGAATTTGTAAAAGTAATCTGAATTCGTCATTTTAGTTTTTAATGATAATTACTAATTAAACGAAGTGGACTTTTACTATAATGTGTTTAGAAACAATAACGTATATTTTAAAAGGAAAAATAAACAGCATGAAATGTTGAATGTCAATGTTGGAAAATTTTTAAAGAATATATGTATATATATATATTATTGATTTTATTTTTTTTCCTACTGAATCAGTGATACATATTTTATCGCTTTTTATATTTGTATGAATGCCTGACTCAGGGCTCAGTGGCAACGCGTACTACTGGTGAGCATTAGAGGGGGAGTTCAATGCCGCTGGCGGCTTTATTGTAGACGCTGTTTCAAAAAATGAGAAGGCTCGATGGCGTCTGTGAGGTTCATCATCTTGCCTCGTTTGTCGAACTACTTAGTGGGAATTTTTGTGCGTTTTCTCCCATATGATATGCAAATGCGGGGTAGTTCCTCCCGGAAGGCACTGCGCTCCTTCTTCAGAGATACGGGGTTAAGACAGGGTATGGGTCCTCCAACCCTTAACGTGGCGGCAGAGTGCTAGTCACTGGGCCATCAGCCCTCAACAAGAGGTTTCTTAGAACAATATTACACTATTTAATTATTAGCGAAGAAATTCAAAAAAAATTATTAATATTTATTGAAAATAAAAATTATTAATTATGTATAAAAAAGCTTGCGAAAGAAATTGAGGGGGAAAAAAATGAAAGTGGTCAAGGACACTAACGAAGGAGATCAAAAATTGGAAACCGCCCCCTTCCCAAAACAATACGCATAATTGTCATTGTTATATTCTTAAAATTAAATGCTAACATATTAAAAGAAAATAAACATCATTGGATAAGAATGAACACTTTATTTAGTCAATTTCTGTTATTTAAGAAGAGTTATTTAATATCTCAAACATTTTATTGTGCAAAAAATTTTCTGATTAAAATTTACCAAAAACTCTCAAAATATTTTATTTTCTGAAACCTTGCAACGCAGGATTATATCTGCTATTTAGTTGCTTTAGAGATGGCAACTTTTCAAAATCCTTTGCAACTTAATGAAGTTCGATGTGAATGAAATGGGTTCAATTTAGTTTTTACAGCACGGGTATGATAAGGTGGAAAGGTGTATGTAAGGTGGTAAATAATATTGTTAAATTATTTACCACCTTATTTTCTTATAAGGTGGAAAATATTGTTCAAATTTTGACTTCGTAGGCATTATTCGAATTTTGCGACACATCAATTCTTTTAAAACTAACGCAAGTTATGTACCTTTCTTTCTCTCGTGTTGGGTTGGATGCGTCGTCTACTCTGGAAACAGGACCGCTTCTAGGCGACAGGGGTGAGGATTGTTTGGAAGCGGAAGATGTTCTCTTCCCGGTATTCCTGGAAGAGTGACGTCCAGAATGCTGGTATTTTTCTGCCAACCTAAGAAGCATGATTTATTTACTCCTTCAATATATTAGTGCAAATATCTTAATTCGCTTTTAACATTTAATTCACTTCAAAAATTTTAGCATCGAGTTGTTGTTCATTTATATGACTTAAGTATTTATCTCCTTCAAGGTCAATAGTGGCAACTGGCGTACCGTTTACGGAGTACCAACAGGGGGAAATACCCCTTAAACCTCCTCATCTTAATTCATAGATATGTTTGGAATTATAATAGGCTGCTTAATTATTGTTAGTAAATTAAAGATAAAAGTTTCTAAAAATTCAAATTTAAGTAGGTACTCAAAAAAAAAGATTTAAAAATACTATTGATAAAAAGTAAGGTAAAAAAATAAAAGAAGTTAAAAGTTAAGTTTCAAATTCGGTACAATTAGGGACCAGTTGTCGATGCCGTAGATATATTGCAAAGCGTAAACAAACAAACTTTTTTGTTTACCAACACAACGTCAATAGTAACACACACTAATTAGCATGTAAAGATGCGTTCAGACTTGAATGTAAAAGTTCTGAGCGACACATGAAAAACAGTTCTTTGCAACATGGATGGAACTCTAAAGGCATTTTGTTTCTCTTGTCAAGTTGGATTTGATTTGGTTTGTCGCTCTACGGTCATTTTATATTTCATTCATTCGCACTACGGTCATTTATTCGCACTACGTATGCATGTGCCAAAACACAATACAAAGTAAGCCTTCTAACTTTCATTTGGATAATTTTGACTAAAGCGGAACTGGTAAAAGGTTATTAATGCATCGAAATTACAAAGTCAACTCTAATGCCGTTCTTTGGTTTTTATCTATTTATAGGATGTGTATTTAATTCAAATTTATAATGAATTTTTAAATGATGTCATTGATGTGCAAAGGGTCAGTAGCAGGTTTTCTGATAACTGTTGTTTCCAGCTGTTTTCCCCTACACCTGTAATGAGGAACCAATCGGAAATGACGTTCAGGAAGTTGATTTCAGGAATTGACCCAACCTGCGTCACGCCTGATTGCCACACCTTGTCCTCCAGTTTTAAAAGTAGAGCAGGTTTTTGTTATCTTTAAAGGATTTCAATCTTTCAGTTGCATTCGTCCTTGAAGCCGTGATCGTATAGTGGTTAGTACATTGCGTTGTGGCCGCAATAACCCAGGTTCGAATCCTGGTCACGGCATTTTTATTTAAAAATTTTCACAGCTATTTTTTTTAATAATTTTTTAAGTCATTTTTTTAAAAAATTTTTACAACCAATCTATTGGTAAATAATTTTTTAATTGATCTGCAATGATTGGACGAAAATTTTAATATTTATTATAAGACTTAACGATTCTTTAATTTATATAAAATTCCAATAAACATTTAAATTTAAGCAAAATTTATCAAGCAATTATCAGTACTTAAAAATTGTTATAATGATGAGAAATATAAATTAGAATAAAATTCGTATTAATAATTGTTTTATTGCATCTAATATGAAATTCATATAAAATAATAATTTCAAGCTAAAAAAGTTTTTTAAAAAATTCTGCTCCATTTGTTAATTTTGCAACAATGCGAAAGTTTACAATTTCCTTTTCATAATTCAAAGGTTTATCTCTTATTAAAATTGTATTGCTTTTTAAAACGTAACGTGTAGTGGTTAGTATATTGCGTTGTGGTCGCAGTAACCCAGGTTCGAATCCTGGTCATTGCAGTTTTCATGTATATATATTTATTGAATGATCGCGTGAATTTTGAATTTTTTTTTTTTGCTCAAATGAATTTAAAGTTTTGCATGGTACAGAAATGCCATGATTAATTTTGATTTCATGTAAAATTCTTTCCTGTATGCCTTTTTGATGATAACAAATGTATGTTTTTTAATTTCATCATTTTCGATAAAAAGTTGCAGCAAAACTTAAAACATATTCTATGTAAGTTTTGTTTTATGAATCAAATAAATAAGTATATTTTATTAAACATGTTATTACCATTTCTAATTTATTGAACGAAAAACTGCAAAAATATCGAAAATGTGATTGATTTTTTTCAATTCCTACTAATAGTTCACACTCTCCATATATATTTATATATCTTGTTTTAATTTTCAATCGTTCATAAAATACTTTTTATTCATCCACTCAAGTTCAAATACATTTTTTTGAACTTGTAGTGGATGACACTTGATGTTAATACAGCTTTTTCAAATATTAATTCAGTAATTAAATTTAATTCATTAATTTTAGTTGTTTTTTTTTTTAGATTTAAGTTGCATGTTTCTACCAATAGATGGTGCCAGTTAAACTCTAAAAAAAATGAATGAAAATTATTTATAAAGGACTTTCTACAATAGAGTGAAAAAAAAGTGGGAATTGACTTTAAAAAATTTTTTTTTATATTACTTGTTTATTCTAAAAAAGCATATACATGATTAAAATGAAAATAACATTCTAATATGTTTAAATTATATATAATATGGCTTCAGATAACAAGAACTAGAATTGACTTAATTTTTTTTTTATATATATATTACTTGTTTTACGTGTTAATTTAAAAACAACAACAACATGTTATGTGTTTTAAATGTTATCTCATTCTCGCTGCTATAATGATGTGTTTATTATTTAGAATATTAATAATAGAGAATACGTTGAATATGTTACCTGAGATCCAAGAAGTACGGGTTCTTGAGAGCCTGCCGAGCGGACGGTCTCTCGTCTTCGTCGTAAGAGACGAGACTGATAAGCAGCTCCAGTGCTTCGGGCGATGCTCCTGGGGCTAGGATGGCTATACCGATGCCGGTGTAGGGTTGGAAGTTGAAGTCCACTCCCGTCAGGCGTTTGCTAAACAAAGTGGGGTTCAGTAAAATAAAAATTATGTTCAATGAAATAAAATTATAATCGTTAAGGAATACTTGGTACTTACGTATTAACGCTACCTTGGCTACAGTTGCGCTAATAAAGAGCAATCTTGTTGTTCGCACGTGCACGCAGTTATCTTTTGAACGCCAACCGCAGCTACAGATTTGGCGGTTTTTAAAATTCTGCTTCCCTCAAACCAGTTGTCTTTTCTAAGTCCCACATGATAAGCACACTGACTGAAATTACGTTTCCAAAACTTACGTTTACCAAAATAAAGTTTCATGTCATGGGAATTGGGACATTTTTTTTTTTTTTTTTGGTAAAATATTTCACTCCTGAAAAAATAAAATTGCATCTTGTTCTGTTTCTGGCAAATCCCAAATACGCATTTTCGTAGCATTAAAAAATGGCATCAAAAATCAGCAAATCTGTAGCTGTTAGATTGGTGACACTTAAAAACCGCCAAATCTGTAGCCAAGGTAGCGTTAATACGTAAGTACCGAATACTTAAATAAATAGATTTTTTATTATAGAACATCGATGAGCTTATATAAGACACTAACGCCGATGCGTGATAAGAGACTGGTAGAGAAGGGGTTTGGTTTGTTGCTCTATGGTCATTTTTTGCACACTTTGGGTTAATTAGACCGGGACCTACAGCTTAAAGTGGATTTCGAACCACTACTAAACATTCATACCATCGCCAGGATTTGAACCTGAAGCCTGTGGTACCAAAGAGGTGTGTGTAAATCGAAAGAGGGTAGACGAGGAGAGGGTATCGATGCAAGACGCCTAGCGTTGCCACAATGCCATCAAGTTTCGTCGTTTTGAAAGCAGTGATGGCAGAGGACGCCACCAACGGATTCGAATCCTGGCCCTTCCGCCTGATAGCTGCGCACATCGGGCTGTATAAATCGGACATGAATCGCACTTGGAATTCATTTTATAGGTTTTCAAAAATTATTGCATGTATAATTTTAAAAGTATGCTGTGCAAAAGATATTGAAATTTATGTGATACATTTATTTATAGAAATGTGATACATTTATTTTAAAAAATCATATGATTCTCAAAAAACTTGTTTATAAATTCTTGGCTATTATCAAGCGTATTTTTTTTTTTTTTTTAAATTTATTTTTCGTTTTTCTCTGTAGTCAGATAAAAGCAAATCTATAGATAGCCTTATACAACTTTTTTTGAATGAATATATATATATATATACATATACATAATTGTAAGATGCAAGGTTATATAAACAATTCTGAGATGTCTAAAGAGATTTAGGAGAGATAGACAGCATCAAAAGAAGCGTATGAACCATGAGCTCAGAATCGGAAATATCACTGGAAAATGCTAGAAGAGTAATTGATTGGAAAAAAATATTGGACATAATTCAACAATTAGAATGCTAGATGGATACATTTGATGGATTATTCGCACAATGTAACGAAACGGTTGCATTGTCAGTTTCATGGCCATTATAACAAACTTTTGAAAATATAAAGAAAAAAAGAAAATATATTCCTTATCCTACATATATATGCATTTAAAATTTTTTAAATTCAACTATATCCTCTACTAATCTTAAGTGGAATTTTAAGGTTTATTTATTTATCTTTTTTTTATGATTATTATTAGTTGTTTTCAAAAGAAAAGCTAATAATTTAGTTACGTTAAAAATTATGTAATATGATATTCATCGGAATTTAGTTCTTAAAAACACTATAAATAAAATTTGCGATTAATAGGATTTTCTTTTACATTTTTTATATGTATAAAAAAAAAAATTTTTAAATATCGTGCAATTTTAATGTGAGATAAACCTTTGAATTATCAAACGAAATTGTAAATTTTTTTTATTGTTGCAAAATTAATTGTTTTTATTTTATTTTATTTTTTATTTTTTTAGCTTGAAATTATTATTTTCTAAATTTCATTCTATATCCAATAAACAAATATTATTAATACGAATTTTATTCTAATTTATATTTCTCAACATTATAATTTTTTTTTAAATATTGATAATTTTTGAACAAATCTTATTTAAATTTAAATGTTTATTGGAATTTTATATCAATGAAAGAATTGGTACGTTGTATAATAAATGTTAAAATTGTGCATTAAAATTTTATTCAATTCAATCATTACAAAGCAATTCTAAAAATTATTTACCAACAGACTGGCTGTAAAATTTTTTTTTTTTAATTAAAAATAATTTTCTTAAAAATTAAAAAAGTGCCGTGACCAGGATTCGAACCTGGGTTATTGCGGCCACAACGCAATGTACTAACCACTATACGATCACGGCTTCAAGGACGAATGCGGCAGAAAGACTCAAATCCTTTAAAGATAACAAAAACCTGCTCTACTTTTAAGCTGGAGGACAAGGTGTGGCAGTCAGGCGTGACGTATCTTGGGTTAATTCCCCGAAGTCAACTTCCTAAACGTCATTTCCTGATTGGTTCCTCATTACAGGTGTAGGGGAAAATAATTGGAAACAACAGCTATCAGAAAATCTGCTACTGACCCTTTGCACATCAGTGATATCATTTGCATCATTTAAAATTCATTATAAATTTGAATTAAATAAACATCTTACAAATAAATATAATTGGAAGATTGGCGTTAGAGCTGAATCTGTAGTTTTAATATATTTATAACCTTTTACCGCTTAGTCAAAATTATCTAAATGAAAGTTAGAAGGCTTACTTTATATTGTGTTTTAGCACATGCATATTTAAAATATTCATTTGTACCAGAATATTTTTTTTTTTCAGTTACATAATTGTGTAATCTTCTGTTAACATTCTGATAAGCGATGATGAAAGGTCAAGAGTTGAGAGGACTCTTGATTCTAAGTGTTTTATCTATTCTGGAATTTTTTTTATTTTCTCATTTTAAGATATTAAATTTTGATTTTCTTTCGTGTTTGGTTATTTCAATTATAAAGTATCCCATTAATCATTTAATTCAGCAGAAATCTTAATAAAAACTCTTTTAAAATTAATTATGAAGAGTTAATTTTATTATTATTTTTTTCCTGTGGCTTAAGACGAAACAGATACTTTGTAATTGGTATGTGGTCAGATGTCATTGCTATTTCCGAAACCAACCAAATGCTCTCCAATTCCGTCAATTGAAATAATCACATGAAAACTGTTAAGTATTATTTTAATTAATAATGCTATTTTCTACTAACAGTTGCAAACATTGATAATCAAGAAGGGGGCAGCTTCAATCACTTCTCATTGAAATCGACACTTCCTCAACCCTTGGTCAATCACCAATCACGATGCAACAAGTCATGGCATAGTCTATATTCCATCTGTAATTGTTTCGACTTGTGAAGGTCGCACAGACAATCGCTAATTTCCTGAATCTCATTATACATGATACCGAATATGTGCCATCAGATTTCAGCGACAGGTTGTTCATCTTAGCACAAAATTCTAAGTAAAAATGTATAAAGTAATGTATATAAAGTATTAAAAATGTATAAAATATAAATCTGTCAGCAGATGTTTGTTTAACTCTGTTGCAAAAGCAAATCGAAAATGTCAACTTACTGACGTCGAAGCTTAGCTGCGATGGAAGATTTTGGCGTTCCCAGGACATTGTGAATTTTGGATAACTGGTCTAATAAATATAGGAAGATAATGCTAGTATAATATTGTAATCGCTATTAAATTCTAAGCAAAATTTATGTCATAAAGCATTATTATTCTACTATATGTTTGTTTTGAAAATGTAACGTCTCGGCCTATATTAGACCTATAACAGCTTGAAGAAGAGGACCACTTTCAGGTTCATGGGAATACTTTAATTTTCCTTTAGAAGCAATATATACTCTACAAATACAGAACTCTGGATTATTATAATTTATTATTTACAAAAAAAATGAAATTTAAAGATTTAAACTTGATTCACAAATGCACGATTAAATAATAAGTACAATTCCCTCCAAGGTCAGAGATTTTCAGAGTTCTCGAG
The DNA here is from genome assembly GCA_021605075.1 of Caerostris darwini. Classification (NCBI taxonomy): domain Eukaryota; kingdom Metazoa; phylum Arthropoda; class Arachnida; order Araneae; family Araneidae; genus Caerostris; species Caerostris darwini. The sequence continues at coordinate 62,088 of BPLQ01002315.1, read as the reverse complement.
TCTACGTCGAATTTAAAAACACGTGGTCCGCGGCAGATCTTAATTATCCCACGGTGAGATACACGAAACCACAAGGGATTCACTTTGAAAAAACAGGTGGATAAAAACACCTGCCAACAACACTTCTGGTCGACTCGTTTGCAGAACTCTCTCTTCTTCACCCAAAAAAACAAAATCCTTTTAAGACAATCCGTCAAGAAGGGGGTCAGCTTCAATCACTTCTCATTGACATCGACACTTCCTCAACCCTTGGTCAATCACCAATCACGATGCAACAACTCATGGCATAGTCTATATTTCATCTGTAATTGTTTCGACTTGTGAAGGTCGCACAGACAATCGCTAATTTCCTGAATCTCATTATACATGATACCGAATATGTGCCATCAGATTTCAGCGACAGGTTGTTCATCTTAGCACAAAATTCTAAGTAAAAATGTATAAAGTAATGTATATAAAGTATTAAAAATGCATAAAATATAAATCTGTCAGCAGATGTTTGTTTAACTCTGTTGCAAAAGCAAATCGAAAATGTCAACTTACTGACGTCGAAGCTTAGCTGCGATGGAAGATTTTGGCGTTCCCAGGACATTGTGAATTTTGGATAACTGGTCTAATAAATATAGGAAGATAATGCTAGTATAATATTGTAATCGCTATTAAATTCTAAGAAAAATTTATGTCATAAAGCATTATTATTCTACTATATGTTTGTTTTGAAAATGTTACGTCTCGGCCTATATTAGACCTATAACAGCTTCAAGAAGAGGGCCACTATCAGGTTCATGGGAATACTTTAATTTTCTTTTACAAGCACTATATACTCTACAAATACAGAACTCTGGATTATTATAATTTATTATTTACAAAAAAATTAAATTTAAAGATTTGAACTTGATTCACTAATGCACGATTAAATCATAAGTACAATTCCCTCCAAGGTCACAGATTTTCAGAGTTCTCGAGTCTACATCGCATTTAAAAATACGCGGTCCGCGGCAGATCTTAATTATCCCACGGCGAGATACACGAAATCACAAGGGGTTCACTTTGAAAAAACAGGTGGATACTCCTGCCAACAACACTTCTGGTCGACTCATTCGCAGAACTCTCTCTTCTTCACCCAAAAAAAATCCTTTTAAGACCATCCGTCAAGAAGGGGGTCAGCTTCAATCACTTCTCATTTTAATCGACATTTCCTCAACCCTTGGTCTATCACCAATCACGATGCAACAACTCAAGGCGTAGTCCATATTCCATCTGCAATTGTTTCGACCTGTGAAGGTCGCTAATTTCCCGAGTCTCATTATACATGATACCGAATGTCTGCTATCAGATTTCAGCGACAGATTGTTCGCCTTAGCACAAAATTCTAATTAAAAATGTATAAAGTAATGTATATAAAGTAAGTAAATGTATTAAGTATTAAAAATGTTTAAAATATAAATCAGATAAATCTGTAAGCAGATGTTTGTTTAACTATGTTGCAAAAGCAAATCGAAAATGTCAACTTACTGACGTCGAAGCTTAGCTGCGATGGAAGATTTTGGCGTTCCCAGGACATTGTGAATTTTGGATAGCTGGTCTAATTCACTGCTTCCAGGAAACAAAGGAAGATTTCTGTACAAAACAGAGAAAAAAGTATAAATAATACAAATTTCAAAAAGATATTGGACAATATAAAGTTGTAAAAAGAAAAATATACACAATTTAAGATTAAAATGTTTTTTATTAAATTTCAAACTAATATTAAGAACTTGATTATTGCATATTGAACATACGTTAAAGCTTCGAAGAACACGCAGCCTGCTGCCCACATATCCATTTTATATGTGTAATGGCCACTGGTCAATAAGCATTCAGGTGGACGATACCTGTTCATAGATTACATAATTATTTTTTTAACTTTCAAAATATAACACTACATAAGGAAAGTTATAATTTAATTATATTTCTTTGCAAATTTACCATCGAGTAGAAATATATTCTGTGTAAGGCCTCTTGGTGTTTATACCTCGACAGCTTCCAAAATCAGCCAATTTTAGAAGATTGTCCTAAGAGAGAAAGTAACGATTAACCAGAAAAATCTTATTTTCCACATTTATTATATATATAAAGCACACAAAAATTGTTTATATATGTATTCGATATGTTTTTAAATTCCTACTATTAGTTCACACTCCCCCTATATAATATATCTTGTTCAAATTTTCAATCGCTAATAAAATACTTTTTATTCATCCACTCATGTTAAAAAAATGTATTTTATGTAAAATATGTATGTTAAAAAAATTATTTTTCATTCCAAATAAAAAAATTATTTGAACTTGTAATGGATGACAATGTTAATACAGTTTTTTTTCAAATATTAATTCATTAATCAAATTTAATTAATTAGCTTTAGTTTTTTTTAGATTTAAGTTACATGTATCTAATAATAGATGGCGCCAGATGTAGGAGGAAAATTTCAACTTTATTTGTAAAGGACTTTCTGCAATATAGTGAAAAAAAAGTAGGAATTGACTTAAAAATCTTTTTTTATATTACTTTTTATATTGTAAGATGCAACTCGTGATTGAACAGTAATGCGAGTTCACTAGCAGACAAGAAGAAAATATTTCGGTTCCATTGGTAACATGGTATATAATTAATGCTTTAAACACAATAAAAATAAAAATAAAGAAATATAAAAACTAAAAATATAGAAATGAGTTTATTAACTGGGTTATTTTTAAACAAGTAATAAACATTAATATTTTTTTCTCAACCGGTAGGTGGGCAATATGAAAAATTAGCCTAAATTCAATTAGCTCTACTCGCCAGCCACCTACTTGAGTGCACACCTATATACCCTGCTGTGTACACGCATACTCACTCATTCTACATTTCTAATCACCCACGATTGCTTTGTATATTCTATTAATTTCATTCAAAATGAATAATTATTCATCTCATTGCAATCAATGTATATTAAAATGTTATGTGTATGAATCATCAAAACATAAAAACTATAACCAAAATTGACGAAAATATTTTACTAATTATTTTTTAATAAAATAAAAACTTTAATATTTTATTTTCATCAGATTTTCAAGTCACAAAAAAAAGGCAGTTTTAAAAACTGACTAGTGTTGTCAATTAAGTTAAGTTATAAAGAAAATAAGATAGAAAATGTACAGTATTAGTTTTCAATTTATTTACTAATTTACTATATCCTTACAAATAAATGCTAATAGATTAAAGATGAAAAAAATTATGGAAAATATTCAATAAGAATGATTTATATTTAAGATAAATTATTTAAAACATGAAACCTTTAATACAGCAAAATAATAATAAATAAATAATAAATAAAATTCACAAAAACTAAAAATGTTTTCTCTTTCTATAACCGGCCATCACCGGATCATATCTGCTAATAACTTAAGTACATAGGTGGAATACAAGCAGAAAATGCAGATGGAAGCTATTACAACTGTTCTATGTATTTCCCTTGGAGGTATGACTAACATTCAAATGGTAGTTCATTACATTATTCTTTGTAACTTCTTTTTATGATAAGGATATGCCAAAGTATATGCCTTTTTGATAAGGATATCATCCAGCCTCCATTGACTGCAACAGTGAACGAACTAAAGAAGCCCATAGAGAATGCATTGGGATTAATAACTACGGACAGGTTATATCTGATAGTTTTTATACATACTTTTGTATTATAATAAATATAATAAAAATTACAGTATTTTAAAGAAATTCATAATTTTATACTGGATTATTATTCCCGTCTTCATAATAATTCTGAACAATATGAACCCCTTGATAGGTAGGACAGTATGTTTCATATATTTTCTAAACTAATCATACTACATCAAATTCATAATAACTAATTTATTTATTGCAATTTTTCTAAGCAAAATGAATTTTCCATACGATTTGTTTTCGGACTAATGTATAGAATTATACATTTAGTATTACCAATATTATGTAATCGGTATTTAATAGCCTACATCAAAATATCCATGAATCTGTTTGATAATCCATTAGAAATATTGCATGGGTTGCGTGTGATGAATATGAATTAATGCACCATCCTACTTTCTGCATGAATGTAATGGATATTAAGAATTAATACACGCATGTTTGCTGTAATCGGGTCAGCCAGCCTAACTTAGAGAGACGAGTGAATCACGTATAGACAATGTTCCACGAAAATGATTATAATACTCCGAGTTAATTGTTCAGTTTTACTTCTTTTTTTAGTCTGCTCGTCGATTAATCTTTCTCATGAAATTGGGTTACTACATATAGAATGCAATAAAATGACTTTTCCTGTATGGAGGAATGTACTTCGCGTATAGATAATGGAAGGCGTGCGGATATCAACTCCACAAAAAATTAATTAATTAATACCAAAGTCACCGATAGGAGAAAATTTGGCTTTGCTATTACGTGCATATTATGAAATCAGTACAATTTCGATAGATGTGGGAGTCAACATCAGTCACAACAACAACAGACAACATCAGACGTTCTCCTTGTAACTGCAGCCTGATGGCCAATTGGCTAGCTCTCTGGGCTTTCGTACCACAGGCTTCAGGTTCAAATCCTGGCGGTAGCATGGATGTTTGTGAGTGATTCGGTATCTACGTCAAACTGTAGGTCCCGGTCTAATTATCCTAAAGTGTGCACAAAATGACCATAGAGCGATAAACCAAACCCCATGTAACTTTTGGATGGAGGGAGGTCATAAATCCATTGTATATGCTGATGGTGTTACGAAGCCGTTTCCCATGAAAGAGAACATAAAACGGGCTATTACAAATATCCAATGGGACTATTTAGTGTAGCAGAAAGTCCTTATTAAAATGCCATATTGTGGCTACAATACCTTGTATACAAGGAAGGTCAGCACATTGAAAATGTTGCACGTTTTCAAGGATACCCCAGTGTTGATTAATAAAAGATTATATTCTGTCAGTTTCTTACTGTATTGGTTACTGTCATTCATTTATATAGAATTCTTGTCATTCATTTCTGACATTTCCTTTCGTATTATTCGAATATCAATGAAATTTTACATAATCCGTCTTCCAGGCTATCATTGTATTGTTATTTTTGACGGAATACATCTCTTGCCTTTCACAGAAAATTTGGTTAGAAGTTTTAGCTGCAGATACCTCCAATAAGCAACATAGACACTTTGTACATATTTACTGCAAAATATATTCCGTAATTTTTTTGCTTAAAACAATAAAATATGAAGCAACGTGGCAGTGATAAGTTACCTTCAATTTGCTAAAAAATTGTATCAAAAAATTTCATATTTTTTTTGGAAAATTTAAAAAAATAACCTTGAGTTTCAATGAAAATATTCTCCTTTCGAAATTTAAGGGAGAAACTGTATAATTTATTTTACAAAAACATTCAAATAATAATAATAATTTGGCAACTCAATACAGGTAAAAAGTAATGCCATTGATTATTTATTAATTTATTTTATGTTTACTTACAACAATGTCTTTGTTGTTTAGAGTGTTCCAAATATTAGGTACATAAACAAATTAACAGTTTCAAGGCAAAATTTTCTACCCACAATTTACCTTAGTTACCGAAGTAACACTTTCTCTTCCCAATAAAAAATGTAACCACTTCTTCGATCACAAATAAAAACTTTACTACAAAACACAATATTTTTACAAACGATCTATAAATGACCAGCAACCGTCAGTTTACAATAATAGAACCCAAACAAAAGAAGAAAGACATTGAAAAACTATGTTAAGGATAACAGGTTAATAGCACTCGAACGTTATACCGAAATGAACCTGTAATTCAAGGCTAAAGTAATTCATGCACGTAGTCACGATATTCAGCGATAATTTTTAGACGCAATCAATTCAGCAACTTTAGTGGCATTCGCGTGTCGTACTTGCTATGAACCAAAAGGTATATGTTTTTACTGTTGGATCATAAGATATTTTTGATTTAGTCAAACTATGTAATACCGCATATTACTGTGATTTTTTTTTTTTTACTTTACTATTTTTTATTTATTTATTATTATTATTATTATTTTAAGTTTAGCTTATGTGGCACATCACAGTGTTTTAACTAGGGTACTCCGATTCTAAAACAAAAATTACCGTGTCTATATTGAGAAGGACACGATAAATCCATTGGAAAGTTTTTTTATTGAACATGTGAAGGAGGTGAGTATGCTGCAAACCTTCTAGATATCATCCCAGAAGTCTTTTTCTTCATTGGCGCAACAGCCCCATGGTGGGTCAAGGCAGATTTTGAGACAGGCGATGTTTTTTTACAAGGTAAGGTTGTCAGCCCTACGCCCAACGCTCTACAGTCATATTAGACCGGTACAGTTTAAAGTGGATTCCGAACCACTACAGACATCCATGGCACCGCTGGGAATCGAAACTGAAACCTGTGGCACCTAGAGCTATAGTTTGTTCTTATTTATGTAACAATTGATTATATTTTATAGTCAATTTTATTATTATCTTTCATAATAAATTAATGCTATTATTTTTAATTTGCTTTAGTAATATATCCATTCTAGCGTATTTATTTTATATTAAGTTAATTTTATGATTCCTACTCATATTTTTAAAAATGATGATATAGAACTTGGAATCGCATACTAGGTCTACATTAAATAAAATTTATCCCCAAATTAGTAAAAATATTAAATTTTGAATGGGGGGGGTATCTTCTGTAGTGATGGAGCACCCGTAGGTAGAAGGCTGATTTGGCTCCGTGTCATTGAAGAAAGAGGCAGTACCTTTCGGGAGGAATTTTAGGGGGAACCACAGGCATTTGTGTATCGTACGGGAGAAAACCCGGTAACTCCCACCAGGTAATCCGACTACCGAGGTAAGATGCTGAACGAACGAACTCGGGTCTCCTCGTTATTTGAAACAGTGTCTACAACAAAGCTGCTAACTGATAGAACCTCATCCCTAAAGCTCACCAGCGGCGCACGTTACCACTGAGCCACGAGTCGACATATTAATTGCTATTATTTATTATTTGCTTTAGGAATTTAATTATTATTAAATTATTTAATTTGCTTAGCAATTATTTTAAATTTACTTTAGCCAATCTGTCCATTCTGACGTGTTTCTTAGATTTATTATACTAAGATAATTTTATAATTCCCACTCTTATTTTTAAATTGATATAGAACCTGGAATCGCATACTAGGTCTACTTGAAAAATAATTTATCTATTCATAAGTAAATTAGTAAAAAATATTAAATTTTTAAATTAACAGCGGAATTGGGTTGAAAACCATTTAGCAGGGCAACAATAGAAAAGTCACCATCCAACCTCTCACACGCAAAGCCCGCTAAGGTCACTCAATCGGAAAATTAGTATCAATAGAAACCACGTCAATCGATCTGTTGAAGTACATAAGTGCCTCACTGTATCCAATCCACTCTTTTTTAGAGTCAGTCGGGCGATTGCCCGGGCAACATGTCCATCGAATTGAGTTCCAGGCAGGAAATTACAGCACATAAAGGGATAGAGTGCAATTTCGGGAGTTTGCTCGTTCCAGCTGAGGGAAAAAGTGGGTCAGAGAGGGAAATTAGACACGCTGCAGATAGAATCTATCATCTAATCCATTAGCCACTCACGGGATTTAGCGTGATGTTGTGAGTGAGTAAGGACAAAATGGGGTTACAGAGAGGAGTGTGTGTTTTTCGAAATTGCGATCCAGATTTTTCTGAGATTGCTACTCTTGAAATATTAATTCGTAGGGTTTTATTTTATTTTATACGGATGGATTCTCCCCCTCACATTAGGGGAATGTGGGTCGACACTCAATCTAATATTTTCACCAAGTTTTCATTTGTTTTAGTGATAATGCATGTGATAAATTAGTTCATATTTTATAAAGCACTGATGAAGGGAGTGGATAAATAATTCATCAAACAGTCAGATCATGGAATTCAGGAATATTCATTTAATTTTTAATTTATCTGTAATTTGTACTACCATATTGGATGGGAGAGTTATGTAATTTCTAACGGAGAAATCGGAAAGAGTTGTTTCGTTATTTTTAAAATAAAGCAAATCGCCGTTGCCACTCAAATAAAGAGTTAATTGCCATGCGTTCTTCCAACTTTTATCCTTCTTAGTACAATTGTATGAGGATTTCTATCGCCCATTTCACGAAAACAATGAGGACAGCCGGGTTGTGATTACATAACTTTTCTCCCACGCAAATAAGTGCACCACATCGTAAAATTTATTGTTTCAGTGATAAGGCAAGTTTCCTTCATGTTAAAAGTAACAGAATAAGTTCGTGCGATATGCACTTAAATTTCCCTTATATTGACTTGACCAACGGGAGTAAGAGTCAAGTCGAGTCAACCCTGAAGTGATCTTCCTCCATTGTCTCCGTCTAACAGCGAAAAACATCTCACTTTATCTCTACAAATGGATACTACTACTACTACTTACTTATTGGATACTACTACCACTACTACTACTACTCTCTACTACATACTACAATCCACATGGTTGTGAGTGACAGTTGGTAGTGAATGGGGACCCCAAGAATCCCTTTGATGTGCGGAAAAAACCGTCTCTCAGAGCGGTGTCGAGACATATGAATCTCTCGGAGGGTCCTGTCAAACCGATTTATAATTGATTCCCGAGGCAGATTGGTCTCCAATCTAAACACGGCTTCAGAAATAACCTACATTTGTATGTTCAGAGAAATATCTCTAAGTAGTCTGAATCAATGATAGACATTTTTTTTACAATCTTCCGCCCAATCTACTCGTTTTTTAAAGTAGTGATTATAAAACACCAATAGGAATCTCTCAGTTATGTACGCTGCCACTGGATCACGAGTCTTACATTTTAAGTACGTTTAGATGTATCTACTAAATTTAAATATGTTTAGTATGTTTATTTAAGTATGTTTTATGAAAAAAATTTCAAATATTTTTAATTTTAAATATTGACTATCTTTTTAAAGGATTTAAAATTATAAACATTTTTACTTCTTTTTTCATAAAAGGAATTTTTTATAAAAAAATTTGGCGTTAATTGTTATTATTATTATCATTATAAAAAGGAAGAGAACTAATACTATTTTTTAAAAAATCTATATGAGAAATAAACGAAAATGACTGTTTTTGCAGGAAAATATACCCAACTCTTAAATTAGATAATGAAATAATTGGTAATATATAAACGTTGCTGAACAGAATATAAATGTTCTTAAGTGTCTGCTTTTGTTATTTTTTTATTTTTTTTTTTTTTTGATGCATAAGCAAAATGATCTAAAATAAACAGGACATGATTTGTATCTTCTCAATATTTATATTTTGCTTTAAAATTAATGTAAATTTATCCTTAATAAAATTTAAAAAATCCTTTGAAATTAATCTAAATAATTCACTAATATAACTAAAATTTAAATAACCATGAATCAATTTTAGTAAGTGTCCATTACGTCCATTTTTCTAATTGATTAACTAAATTGATATTAACTAAGTCAAGCAATATCACTGTTTAAGATTGACAAAGAAAATTTACAAATAATAAAATATTTTAGTCTTGAAAACAAAAAAGAAAAACAAACGTATAAAATATTCTGGAACTATTTTATATATTTTTCTATTTTAATTGTAACAAAACTAATTATTTTAATTTAATTTGTTGTACTTTTATTTACCCTGATCAGCAAATTCTCTGGTTTCACGTCCCTGTGAAAGATACCATGCCTGAAAATAAAATGAAAAAAATACGTTTAAACATTGTAGAATAACACTACTGAATTGGCTATTACACTACTGAAACTACTCAAAAAAGAATTTGTGATTTAATTTAATAACCGTCAGCCAATCAATTTGAAGGGGAGATTAATAAGGCCATAGCAGGAGGCATCTGTGAGTTCCAAAACTCACCTTTAGGGGAAAATACTGTGCTTTGGTATGTTTAAAAACTTATAATGTAAAAGGAATATTCCTCAAGCCAATGTTAAATTGAACTATTAAATGGCCGCCTCGATCCCCATATTTAATCCCATGCACCCTTTGCTTATAGGAATATCTGAAATGTAATGTCTATCTTCGTAGATTTCTTAGATTCCGTTAATAAAAAGACTACACTGGTCAGGATTAATAATCTTTGACATATTACATTCGGTTACAGAAAATACTTTTAGTAGGATGGTTCGCAAGATTAAAAAAGATGGCTCACAAAATTAAACAAGGTGGTTCACAAGATTAAACAAATGGCTTACAAGTGTTAAACTAAATTAAATGGCAGCCTCGATCCCCATATTTACTCCAATGACCTTCTGGTTATGGGGATATCTCAAATCTAACATCTATCTTTGCGGTTTCTTAGATTTCGTTAATATGAAAATTACACTCATCAGAATGAATAATCTTTCGGACATATTATATTCTATTGCAGAAAATACTTTTAACAGGATGGTTCACAAGATTAAACAAGATGGTTCACAAGAATTGAACTAACTAAAATGGCCGCCTCGATTCTCATATTTATTCCATTGCACCCTTTGGTTGTAGGGATATCTGAAATCTAATGTCTATGTTTGTGTATTTCTTAGATTTTGTTAATATGAAGACTACACTGGCCAGGATGCATAATCTTTCGTACATATTATATTCGATTACAGAAAATACTTTTAACAATATAGTTCGCAAGAAAGATGGACTCATTCAACTTGAATTTCAAACTTCAATTATGAAAGATTAAACTCAATTTCATTATCGTAATCTACATGTATAGTATGTACATTATAATATTTAAGCAGCTCAAAGCAACTACATTTTTGTTTCTAAGTAATCCTTCGTTCCATACGCCTTTATTAGACCCCTAACTAAATTAGGTATGATTTCAATTATGTAATCAAACAACAAATGATTCAGTGGTGGTGGTCAGGGTGAATAATCTTTCGGACATTTTATATTCTGTTACAGAACATACTTTTAACAGAATGGTTCACGAGAGTTTTAAGTTACGTTGAACGTGAATTTAAAACTCCTTAAGAAAGATTCAACTCAATTTTGTCATCGTAATCTATTAGTATGTCCATTACAATATTTAAGCAGCACAAAGAAACTAGCTTTTTGTTTTTAAGTAATCCTTAGTTCCATGACTTTATTAACCCTTACCAAATTACGTACGATTCCAATTGTTTGATCAAGCAACAAATGGCTTCGTGGTAGTGTAATTATGACCGCCATATAAGCACATCCTCTTAATTGATTACTTGTTATAAAATGTACTTACCTATGTATATGATCTAGTGATCTAATCAGTTGATATATGTAGCTCTTAACTCGAAATTCTGGCAGTGGTTTTTTACGAGCTGCAATAAAATGAAACACACAGAATTAATTGGCAGTAAATAAAATATATCGTGTAATTAATTCAGGACAATGCATTTCAATTCTATATAATGAATAATAAGAAACAAAGCTTTTAAATAGCTCAACTTATATTCTGTTATTTTATTTTGTGAAAGAAATTAAGTTAATTAAAAATAGACAAAAATAAACATTTCCATGTTAAATAAAACTATTTTTGTCTCTTTAAAGGAAAATAAGGTATTAATATATTTTGCATAAAAATAATGAAAAATATTAATAATTTTATTATTATGAAAAAAAATCGCTTTTCATTCAGTAGAGAATAATCCTTTGCATTACTCATTAAATGAAATACTACGTAGAACACGAAATACCCTATTAAAAAAAATCAATGAAAAATCTATCTTTAGTGGAAGGATTCCAAGTATTGCATGTGCTTCTTAAAATTTAGTCTTTCATTATTTATATATTTATTATATATTTCATTATTTAATTATCTTTGCTTTATGTATTTAAAGAAATATACCTTACCTTTAAGTAACTCGTACATATTTAAATCCATAAGCTCAAAGATCAAAGCAAGACGACCTGATTTCTTATCACTAATAAAAAAGAAAAAAAAAATGTAAGTTTTAAAACATTTCATTTCATTTTTTTTTTTTTTTTTTTTTTTTTTTTAGTTACAATTATTTGCAATAAAAAAATTTATTGCATTTATTTGCAATGAAAAAAAAAAAATTCAGGTATTTTGCATTGCATTTAGTTTGCTATTTCTTATTGTAAAATATCAGTACTTTTCGAGCTTTAGAATTGGCTACAAGGAATTTGCATCTAAACATAAATCATGAAAAAAAACGAAATATATGCTTTCCCCAAGAAATATTTGTCAGGATACACCCAATATTACCATAGATACTTACACTTTTGAATTGTGCTTTTTTAAAAAAATTAGGATCAGAAATTAACTGCCATAATAATATCTTACCTGAAATAAAAAAAATAGAATCGTGTCTGTCAATGAGGCCTTTTTTGGGTTAAGAAATCTGTTTAAACCACAGTTCATAAGCAGAAAAACTAAATCCTTGTTGTATAAAACCCTTATTAGATCTATTTTGGTCTATGGCTCTGAAATTTGAACTTTGTCAAGATCTGATGAGGACAATTTCGATATATTTGAGCAGAAGATTATAAGGGTTATTCTTGGAGGTATTAGGGAAAGTGATTGTTGGAGAAGACTGTACAACGCAGAAATTTATAAATGCTATATAGATTCAGATGTTATAAAATTTATTAAGATCAATAGATTAAACTGGGCTGCTCATGTATTTAGAATGAGTTATTTAAACTCTGTAAAAAGGTTCGTTTTTTGCAAAGTCACAGGGGCAAGAAGATGACCTAAGTTGCGATGGATAGACGCAGTTGAGAAAGATTTTGCTGTACTAAAGGTTAATAATTAGAGGGCCATTGTTACCCAGAGGAATGCACTGAAATCTCTACAAAGGAAAGCCTTGGCGCACCCTAGGCTGTCGTGCTATAGATGATGATGAGTTTTTTATTATTAAAATGTAGAAATTACTTCAAATGTTGCAAAATTAAATTTAATAATTAGAATTTCATTTACAGAACTATATAATTATGGTAGTAAAAAATAATTTTAATTTTTAGAATTTGAATAATAATTATGATAAAATTTAAAATAACAAAAACAAAGTTAAAAATGTCGATCTTATTTGCATTTCATTTTCCAAACATTGTAGTAGTGTATATTGTAAATGATTACCTGTTTGGATATTTTCAAACCTCCAAGTTTAATATATACCAATTCCACTTTCCCTGTAGAAAAAAAATTCTACAATTCTACTAAATTTCGTACACATGTGTAGTTTAGTCGGTATCATTTGTAGATAAAAAATGTTATTAATTTATACACTTGTTGCATCTACATACATATAAGTAAAACACATATGTGTCCTGTTTAAAAAAAATCTACATTATAGACTCTGAAATGTATTTTGGATATAAATATAAAAAATATAATTTTGCTGTTTATTGATTGATCTTCATCAATCGCAGTTTTTTGACGTCGTGCAATAAAGTTTCAAAAGGAGTGTTTCTCTCGTGCTTCGCATCATTATTCATCTAAGTTTGTTATTTTCAAAAAGACATTTGACTCTATTAAAGAGTTTTTTGGAGCCAACTTGCACGCATATCTATTTACGTTTTTTTTTTACCAAATGTTTGAGTTTTAAAATCTTTTAATGAACCTTATCGTAAACATTTTTCTTATTAATGACAAATCGCACAGTAAGAAATCTATTTTGCTGGCATAAAATCAATTTCTTTTAAATTTATTATGTTTTTTTTTTTTTTTTTTTTATCATGACAGAAATTCTAAATATCAATGGTTTTATTTATTTAAAAAAATGTCTCACACTTAATAAATAAAATAATGATAAACGGCCTACCGGCAGATTTCGAGACAGGATATGTTTTTCTTTTTTACAGGGGTAGGGTTGATGTAGGTTGATGTCAACCGCTGTACAGTCATGCTAGACCGGTACATACGGTTTAAAGTGGATTCTGAACTACTACAAACATTCATGGCACCGCCGATACTCGAACCTGAAACCTGTAGCACAGAACACCAGAGCTCTAGTCACTCAGCCATCAGGCCTTTATTTATGTTCAGCTTTTAAAATTTTCATTCGAATTCTTCCTCACTCCACGAAAAAAAGTATTGTACCTTACTAGATAACCATCTTCAATGGCGCGACAACCCAGTGGTGAGACAAGGCCTTCGCCTACTGGCAGATTCCGAAACATGAGTTGTCGTTTTCTTTTTAAGGGGTAGGGTCGTTAGCTCTAATCCCAACAGTACATCCGGTACATACGGTTTAAAGTGGACTCCGAACCACTACAAACATCCATGACGCCACCGGGACTGAACCCGGAACCTGTGGTACCGAACAGTAGAACTCTAGTCCTCCTGTCCTTAACCTACTGGTTTCTTTTTCTTTTTTATTTTAAAATGATATAAAAATAAATGAAAATTGCTTTAAGGTGTAAATACTTTTTAAAACTTTTTAGATGCTTTTAAAACATGCTTCTAATTTTAACTAAAAAACTTATAATAATATTAATAAAACGTTCACAATTGCTGCTGTAATTAGTCGCATTTTTTCAACAAAGAATTCTGTATTGATAAACAATTTTTAAAAGATTAATTAGCACTAATAATAAATGGTTTTTTTTTTTATTTTAATGTTAATTACATCTTAAATAAACTTATCTTAAGAATATATGGCTTAACACATCATTTAGGCCTTCTATTAAAAAAAAAAAAAAAAATTAAACTCCATACTTCACCCCTTTCTTGTTTGATCACTAACCCTCAGTAGTCTTCATTTAATCAAGTAAAAGGTGTGAATAATAAAATTCTAACGAATGATCTGTTCAGCTCACGCACAACTTTAAAGCGGTTTTAAGTGGCATGTCTTATGTCCAATGTCGTACATTTCTTTAACAAACAAATGAATTTATACGGGGCCAGCGAGACACGAGGGCGATGAATGAACAATCCCGCCGGCCCCGATTTAAGGCTCGTGCTCACCAAGGCGACAAGATGCAAGCGAAAAACATTTGACCAATCACTAGCCTCACCGCGGTCGCCTGAAACCGGTTTGCAGTCCGCCGCTTGGAGTTGCCCAACTTTCAACTCGAAGCGGTTTTTCACTAGGCGTAATGTTATTTCTGACGTTTCGCTGTGAAGGGGTCGAAAAAATTTTGTCGCTTGCCTCTTGCATCTTCACGTCTCTCGCCTCGGTGGGAACGAGCCTTTATAACAATACACATTTTGTAAGTTAATTAACTACTGAAAAGGAGATTCTATAATCAACCTTATTAAGAGATGCCATGAAGGGCTTACCATACGACCTTCTTTCGTTGCCTTCAAAAACAATCTATCTATGATCGCATAACTTTTTACCAGCATAAACAAGTTCGCGACGGTCATACACATCGTAAATTTATTTTTTGAGTAGTAAGGCTGGTTTGCTTCACGTTGAAAGTAACAAAAAAGCCCGTGCAATATGCGCTTAGGTTTTCCATAGGTTGACTTGATGAAATAAAAACAATTGCTTTCAACATTTAGATTTTTTTTTAACGAGCATATACAACAGATGGTGAAAGAAATGAGGCTTAAATTTTATCAGTGAGCCTTTTTCTATAATACAGGGATGTTGAAGGCATTAATTAAAATAACCTTGACAAACCCTGTTTGAGTGGTATGGCCGGTTTGCTTCATGTTGAAACCAACAAAATAAACCCGTGCGATATGCGCTTAGGTTTACTTCGAATGACTTGATGATTGATTTCAACATTTAGATTTTCTTAACGAGCATATATAACAGATGCTGAAAGAAATGCAGCTTAAATTTTATCAGTGAGCCTTTTTCTATAATCCATGGATGTTGAAGGCATTAATTAAATCAACCTTAACAAACTTTGTTTGAGTGGTAAGGCCTGTTTGCTTCATGAAGAAAGTAACAAAATAAGCCCGTGCAATATGCACTTAAGTTTTCCTTAGAATGACTTGATGAAATAAAAACAATTGTTTTCAACATTTAGATTTTTTTTTTAACGAGCATGTACAACAGATGGTGAAAGAAATAAGGCTTAAATTTTATCACTGAGCCTTTTTCTATAAGTCAGGGATGTTGAAGACATGAATTAAGATCAACCTTAACATGCTTCCATAATTTTACAATCGAAATAAAAGTCAGCAGTTGTTTTATTGTATTTCATTGACTTAACCTAGGTCACCATGTAATGACACGAAAAGACATATTACATCGCAATATGAAGACCTTTCAACCCTTACGTGTCCTCGCCGCATTAGGTGATCCAATAATTTAAAATAAGATATAAAGGAAAAGTTAGTTATTATTATTTTGCGTGCCAAATGACTGTTCCAATTGATACTTGCGCGAGTACTTTCCGCCAAGGTCGCCTTAAATGAGGATCATCAAAGAATCCTAATGTGACAGACGCTTCCTGTGAAAGTGGGTACCATGTTTGTTCTGCGAAATCACCTAGGTGACGAAGCGCCGCTCGACCCTTGAAAGTACACTGAACTTGAATAGCTTCCAAAAATCTCACAGGTATTGTTAGGTTAGCTAAATTTATTCATTTGCCTCTATTTTAAGTGATATTGTTTATTCAATATGTAACTGTTCAAAACTATTCATATCTAGTGGATGATTTTGGATTTCTTTGATTTAATTTTGTTCAAAAGAAAATTCGTGATTGCACATCATTATCTGCTTATAAATAAAATTATACAAATTTGTTTTAATTGTTCCAGTTTTGTATAGAAGGTTTCTTGATAGAATTATATTATGATGCTAATACTGTATTGTTTGCTTTCTGAGATCTAGATTATTTAAAAAAAAAAAATTTTTACCTTATGAGGTAATAAATAGATTCGTTCTTATATAAGAAATCTGAACCCTCTCCAAAATATAGGATAAACAAATTAAAAATTTTTGAAAGGAAGATTTTGAGGAAAAAAATCTAGAGTTTAAAACTAGATGGTTATTGGTGAAAAAATTCAATACTGTATTAAATATTTAAAACAAATGACTCTTAATTTTAAAATATTTTTAAAAAATTAAAAATTAATCGCATGAATTTTGCTACTCATATTTGTCGTTTGAAATCTCATTTAATTTTTAAAATGTAGGCCGGAGTGACCTGCTATATAGTGAGTAGAATTTTCAAACTCAGAGACTTGGCAAGTGTCGGCAAACCAATAGCTCATGTGTTTATCCCAGAAATGGGCAAAATAAATCTGTAGGTGGAATAAAAAGCTTCCGCTCCTATTCCGTTACTTAAGGCAGTCATCAAAATTGTGGCGGTAAAATTCAGATGTAAATTTACAAAACCTTCTTCTCTGTTAACGCTAAATCTACTGTTACCAAGGCCTGGTGTATTGTGAGTTGGATTTACAAACTAAGAGACCTGGCAAGCGATGCCCAACCGAGAGCTCATGTGTTTATCCCAGAAATAGACAAGATAAATCTGTCGATGGGATGAAACCCTTCCACCCATATTCAATTACTTAAGGTGATCTTCCAAATTGTGGAGGTACAATTCGGTGCAAATTTAGCAAGCCTTCTTCTCTGCTGCTACTATTTACCGTGTTGTTTCTTATCCTACTTGATATACAGCAACATGTAGACCAAATCCAAGAATCCGTGTGGTTTCATGGAAGGAGGAAAAGAAGGGGGGCAACTTCTGTTGTGGTGTAGCACCCGTAGGTAGAAGTCTGACGTGGCTCTGTGATGCTGAAGAAAGAACACAGTGCCTTCCGGGGGGACTTTTAGGAGGAAATAACCCCATTTGCGTATCGTATGGGAGAAAACCCAGAAAACTCCCACCAGGTAGTCCGACTAACGAGGCAAGAAGCTAAACATCACAAACGCCACTGAGTCTGCTCATTTTTTGAAACAGTGTCTACAACAAAACAGCCAGCGGAGTACGTTGCCACTGAACCACGAGTCGATCTCTTTCCTAATGTTGTGGTTATTTTCAAATAGCAATGTGTATTTTTCGTCTGAGTATAGAAAACTTTCATTAATATCCAATGATATTTTCTTAAATATAAAAAAAATAAGTGAGTTTTTCTGGAAATGTTGTTCTTAGATCTCTCAATAATATTTCTGTGAACAAATGAGATACTTGTTCACAGAATTCTTGTTGTTTTATCGAATAATATATCGAACTTACAATATGATGTCATGTAACTGGACAATGTTGACATGCGGACGAAGTCTTCGCAGAGCTCGTACTTCTGTCAGACCCAGTGCTTGGTCAACACTAAAATTGCAAAGAAAATGGATAAAATTATTTTACAATACGTAATTGTTAATAAAACAAGCATAATGTACTTTACAATATAGGCATGTTATACTGCATTAATAATATTATAGTAATTTACATACTGAAAGAAAAAAAAAATGCAAAAAATGCAAAATATTAACAATTAATTGTAGTAAAAAGTTTTTATCTTATATGAGAATCTAATAATATGAGAATAATAATAATGCATGTAGTTTATCCATTTGAAATGATTTGGGAGGTGAAAAAATCAAATAAATTTTGATAATAAAACAGATAAATAACTTTTGAATTGAATATTGCATTTCTTAATCTTTTTTAATAAGACAACATTGTATTTTTAGAATAATTTAATATTTATAAAGAAAATGTCAATATAATTGCTATATTGTAAAAATGTCAATATTTATTGCTATATTGTAATATAAATATAATTGCTAAGTAATAATTGCTAATATTTTCGAAAATATTTTCTAAATTAAAGTTAGTTCTATATCGAATTTTATAGTCTAAAAATCTGTATAATTTGTATTTTCAAAATAAAAAAAAAATACTTACACACTATTAAGTCTTATAACATAGCATTAAAAAAATAACTTTTGAATTGAATATGGCGTTTTTTTATCTTTTTTAATAAAATAACATTGCATTTTTAGAATAATTTAGTATTTATAAGAAAAATTTAAATAGATTATAATGAATTTAAAAGCAATTTTACATATTATGAAGCTCCAAAGGGCATTATTTATTAATATAAATAAATTAAAAAATTATTTTTATACAGTACTTATTTCTATATGAAAACAAATGTAATAACATTTATAAATTATTAAAATACATTTCTGTTTACTTGTTATTTTAATTGATCTTCTCCGGTGTCCTTAAAATACAAAACATACATATGGAGACAGTCCCCTTTTTCAGTTTGTAAACTAATTTCAATAATAACGCCTGTCAAAAGCCAGCAGAAAACTATCCATATCTAAAATAGATCCAGCAAAACACAAGCAAGAATTTCCATAGTTAAAATATTTTCCAACTGCGATACTTTCAGAAGAGAGAGAGGAAGAACAAACTCTTCTGGGAAATAAACCTCCATTAATCTAATGAGATTTTCCTAAACAAAACGTTATGGCGTAAAAAATAGACCAGGTACTGTTATAAATAAAAGGAATAGTAATAGAGTTGTGATTTCCGCGTCTATGATTAGGATGCTGGACTTCGTGGAGATTAGTTTGATTGTACTGAGAACAAAGCATTTTTTTAATAGGTTTCATGTCTGATAGCATTGAATTCCAAGGCAAAACTATTTATCACCGTGTACGAATTTATCAACATATATTCATTTTTAACTTTTAAAAATGTTTTAAGATGTAAAAAATTTTTCAATGTAAAAAAAGTTTTAAGATGCATTGTTCAAAACTGTTTGTTAGTGTAATTTGTATAAATCCGCGAATCTTTTAAAAAAATATGAATATTTCTTTGAAAAATGCCGCTATTTTATTAATATGCCCTATACTATGATAACTATTTTCTGAATATTATTAAAATTAATACAATAATACGTACATTTAATCAAAATGCATATACATAACTCAAAAACCTTTGATTAACATAACTCCCCCCCACACACGTTTCAACTAAATACTATTATTAATACTACTACTAATCATTACTTATATTCCAATTAATACTATTACTAGTAAATACTATTATTATAAATATTATTATTATTATTATTATTATTATTAATCTCTATATAACTGGTTTCTGGCAATGATTGTCTCAGTCAGGATCCAACAGATAGATATTCATCTGACGCTAATATCCAAATTGTCTAGATGCGATCTTTCTGTATTTTTATTTCTGGGATATTGTAACTGGGTGCCACATTGTAACTGGGTGTGGTTGGGTTGAGATACTTGCATAACTCAAAACTTTGATTAATATAACACTGTCCATATGTCAATTAAATATTATTATAAATAATAATATTATTATTCTTCATAAGCTCTATACAGCCGGTTGCCTGCCAAGGCTGTCTCAGTCAGCTTCCAACAATTAGATCCATCTGACGCTAATATCCAAGTCGTCTGGATGATATTTGTGTCTATTGTTTTGCGATTTTTCAGCAATGTTTTGTCTGGGATTTCTTACCATGATATATATATATTGTAATGTTGTATGGGTCTGGGTTCCTGTTCGGGCGCCAGATTGTAACTGGATGTGGTTATGATGAAATAGTTGAGGCACAGATTGAAGAACTCACAGCTTTATTTACACACGCATAAACACCACACACATACAATTAGAGGTATACACAGATAATTATAGATTTGGAGAAGGACTTCACTTCTAAGCCAAAAACCAGAAAGTCAGCTTCTAAGCCGAAAACCCGACGTCACGCACAAGGTGCGCGAAATATATTCTTCCTCTCCAAATAAGAATCTGTAGGCCAACTAATGCACCGGGATGCACTAAATATATCTCCTCTCGGGATGAAACTAAACGTTTCTCAGCGGGAGAGCAAGTTGTGCTGTACTTCCTTTTCGGTTAAAGTCTCTAGGCCATCTGACCATTTCTCTTAAACGTCTCAGAGGGCGCTTTTGATATATATATATATATATGTATATGTATATGTATATATATTACGGACGTAGGGTTGTTAGTCTTAAGCCCAACCTCCCGGTTTGTCACTCTACGGTCATTTGTTGTACACGAGGGCTAATTAGACCTGGCCCTATGACTTAAAGTGGATCCTGAACTGCTACAAACATCCATGGCCCCACCAGGATTCGAACCCAAGAAACTATGGTGCCGAGTGCTAGAATCAACAGCTAGTTTACTTAAAATAGAAAAAATATTCGAAACCACTAGTTTGTGTGCGTGTCTATTTATTCAGCAAATTAATTAAAAATCGCTCTTTAATTATTTTGTAAATAAAATAGAATGTATAAATACTATACATTTTATCTTGTTATTTACTTTTCTAATTGCAGTTTATCTTAAATGCAAATTACAAACAAAAGAAAAAAATATATTATTCCAAAAAAAAAAAAAATCATATTAAATTTTAGAGAAATTTTTAGTTTTATTATTTCAAAATTTTTGATAACTGATAAATTGTTGAGATATTCAACAAAAAAATTTTGTTGGTTGGTGGAATCTTTTCCAAACAACACAAATTCGAAACACAATTCGTTGAAAACACAATACATCTAATGCATATAAACATCTATTATAAAGCATCATTATACATGACTAAAAAAAGGAGTTTCCAGCTACCAGCTAAAAAATTTTCAAATACTAATCAATAATTTACTAAACAACATCTTTCCAAAATAAAATAACAAAACTACTGCGGAATAATGTGTTTTAAAATTTTATGTAAAAATTATGTACTCATACCTTACAAAGTGCCTTTTGAGTGTCTTGCATGCATAAAGTTGCCCATCAATTAAATTTTGACATGCCATAACTTCAGCAAAACTGCCTTCGCCTTTTTTTCCCAAGTATTCGATATCCTATGAAAGAAATACACACAGATATTTAAATTATTCATTGAGGAAATATATTCTATTTTATTTTTTATAAAGGAAACAACAAATTTTCCTGTATATTTATTAATTAAGCACTTCAGTTTAATCTATTTTAAGTCTGGTATTCTAAATTTTTGATAAGCCATTTATTTCATGCACCAATAATATATTAATCTGGATATGATTGCATATAAAACATCATCACCAATTATAGATAGAAAATTCTGGCATATCCATATTTACATTCCATTTTAGAACATATATTGAATAATTGCCATGTTTATTTATTACTTAAAAAATTGCACAGCTACTTAGCCAATATTATTCGGGAGCGCCACGACATTCGATTCCTTGTAATCTTCAGGAGATACGACAACAACTTAAATATTATACAATAATTTATAGGGTCGAATGAATCTTTGACGATCAAGGTTTGGTTGCCAATCTTTGAGGTTTGGTTTGGTTTGTCATCTTGTGCACACTTTAAGCTAAAAGGATGGGGACGTACAGCTTAAAGTGGATTCCGAACCACTAACAAATATCCATGCCACCGCCAGGATTTCAAACTTTGAGGAATGGTGCAGTTTATTAAATCATAGATTTTTTTATTTATTTAATTTTTTTTATAGGAATGCAGGGTCATAAGTGACACGTTGGGGAACAGACACAATTTCAAACAATTTTCTCACAACAGTTAGACACAGTTCTCCAATTGAAACTCAGTAATGACGAGTTTTAAGTCCTTTGGCTGGCACCCCCAATGCCCACTCTATTTTATTCTTACTCTGTGTTTGCATTTACGAGATCCTAGTGATTCAATTGAGGACCTCGTCTCCCGACTATCCATTGCGATTGCTCGCTTGCGTGGAATGCCTGGCACCTTTGGAATGGTTCACCAATCAATGCACCATTGTTGGTGATGACAATTTTGAACATTCATTATAAACATTGAATCGAAGAAGCATTTTACAATGATGATGTAAATGAACATTTTCTTCCCATGCTTCTTTTTTGTGTTCATGTCTCAACAAGTTACTTCCAACCCTGCATTCCTGTACAAAAAAAAAATGTATGTTTTGGTAAGATGTACCACCCCTCAAAGTTTGTCCCACGAACACTGAATCATTTTGTATATATATAATCTCTCTCTCTATATATATATATATATCATATTGCACACATGCATGTAAGAATAGTCTGCTGATGGATGTGTAAGCTAAGGTATTCCCTTTCAAGATAGCATTTAGGGGTAACTACACACATATTTTTGTCGGATAGGAGAAAACTCGCAAATCTCTCACCGAGCAGCCTGATAATCGACACGAGATGCTTGTACAAAACATTCTAATCGCCATAGAGTCGCCTCGTTTTTTAAAGTAGTGAATGAAACAGGCTCCACCATCGGATTGAGCATTCTTGCACATTGGTTGTGCTGGGGCATTGGGACACTGACTGGGTATCCAGTTACGAAATCATATAATTTTATAATTATATTGTTGTTATTAACAAATGCTGTCACTATGATCTGATGTTTTTCACCATTAGAAAGGCAAATATGAAGTATATTCAACTTTATTCACACTGCGTTAAAAATATATACTAAAAATGAATGCAATTTTTGTTAAGCCATCGATTCGTTTCAAATTTTTTTAGTTTTGTTGTTGCTGCTCAAGACGTATTTAAACGATACTATATTCAGCCAAAATTTCTAAAATTTAAATCATATCCTCTTTTCATTAAAAGTTCTGACAAAAAAAAAATATAGGTTTTCAAATAGTCGGTAGAGTATTATTTGATTGTGGGGGAAATTTTTTAAAGCTGAAATCTACCAATTCAGAAATTCATTTCTTAATTCATCTTTATTAAAAATAGATTGTTCTGTGTTTTTCATTGGAAATGAATTCATCTGTAGTTTATCTTCATTCAGGAATTAGTTAAATAAGTAAATGTTGTTACCATATACTGATTGCCATTTAACTCCAAGCATTTTACCTTAATTAAGAAAAATTATGTCGCTTTCGCCCCCTTCAAACTTTCATATTTAAATACACAATAGCCTCAGTGTCTTTCTTTTATGAGTGCAACTCATAAATAGCACGTGTAGTATGAATAGTAGTCTGTAAAAGGAGAAACCAATTATAATCGATATCTAACGATAATTGGTTAGTTTCGGTAAGATAAATATTTGCAAATCTAATTTTTAAAGATCATGTAATGATACATATTGATAAATGGCCTAGCATTAATATTTTAATAAAGTGTTATTATTCTTGTTTCTTTCATTTAAAATTTGATGATAGCAAAATGAAAAAATTTCTTACTTCAGCTTACAAATGTTTTTGTGAGAAGAAACCAGAAAATTAGTTTTGAAATCGAAAATTTCTTACAAACATAATAATTCGTGTTTATGTTCCTCCAAAATTAATGCACATTACTTCTTCATTTACTGAAGTTTATTGAATTTTTATCTGTTGAAAATACACCACGCCCCATAATTGAAAAACCTCTTCATTATAATACACAAGCAACAAAATTTTGTAATAAATTTACATTACAAAGATATCTTGATTGCCATTTATTTCACACTATAATGTTCTGGTTTTTCATCGTTATCATAATAAGTAATTTATTATAGCATACATTTCTAATATCAAAATAAAAAAATTTATAATAAAATTGGCAAAAGCCAGTTAAGACTTATAAATTCATTCATTTCAATATTTTCAATTTTCGTAATACCCGGATAAAAGTTCAAATGACATACAGCAGGTTTTGTTTGTCGCTCTACGGTCATTTTGTGCACACTTTACGCTAATTAGACCGGGACTTACAGTTTAACGTGGATTCCGAACCACTAACAAACATCCATGCCAGGATTCGAACCTGAAACCCGTGATACCAACGGCCAGAGCACTAGCCAATTGGCCAGTCAGAGGTTAGATCAACCGGCAACTCATACAAGTTCCATATTTTGTTGAGAACTATATCATATTTTTAATAATATCAGATACAATAGCTAATATTTATTTAACTTTATTAAAAATCAAATAGACAATATGAATTTAAAACATTGAAGAAAAGTTTTATAAAATAAATACAATTTAAAATAATACAAAATATTTAAAATTGATTTCCTTTTGATAATATCAGCACATTTGTCCCCTACTGATAAAGTATTTTGTAAGAGTGTACACCAATCGCCCTCTATTTATGCACACCACAAACCCCTCATCGACATGAAAAAGCAATGCCTTCCAGAAACACTAAGAATTTTTGTATGTTAGAAAACAACTCCCTAAACAACCTGATCATCGATGCATGTTACAATCGCTGTAGATTTCACATTTCTGAAAGCATTCACTCCAATGGAGTTACCATTAAGCCTGAATACTCTCGCACAGTAGCTGCACAGGTTACCAATGAGTACTTAGTGGCAGTTTTCCCAAAAATGTACATTTATATTTCTTTTTAAAAAATATGCATGGAAATGTTTTTTTAACGAATAAAATATTATGAAAACTAGTCAGATTAATAAATGGATTGATTATTAACATAATGACTGAATTCAAAGATTATCTAATTCATTGGAAAGGTTAATTAGGAAAATTAATTTTTTTATTTAATTTTTATCTGTTGAAAATATGTCATGCCTCATAATTGAAAAACCACTTCATTATAATACACAAGCAACAAAATTTTGTAATAAATCTGCATCACAAAGATGTCTCGATTGCCATCTATTTCTATAACGTTCTGGTTTTTCATCGTTAGAGTAATAAGTATACATTTACTATATAATATCAAAATAAAATGAGGAACATATGAAAATATACATTACTCAGTTAGTAAAACAGATATTTTAATTTTTTTTACTGTTTTTCTCTTTTAATGTGTGTTCTATATTAAATTAGAACAACAGTCTTTTTTACTGCAAAAATCTTAATTTATCTCTCATTCAGAAAATGTTTTATGATAGGTTATAATATCATTTTGCAGCTATGTAAGCAGCACAGTAACAACATTGCAAATAACTATAATAAATATAATTAAGCTTTGACTGATTTTTAGATTCACAATATCTGACAAATAATTTTTACATTATTTTTCTGTACAATTTGTAGAAAACTCAGACATACATATGTACATTTTATTAAACTTGTTTTTGGCATTATGTTCATAAAAATAATATATAAAAAGGGTCTTTGATTCTATAGAAAAATTTGAAATTGATTCCAAATCTGAATCATAAACAAAGTAACAGAAAAAAAATATTCATTTATTAAGAATCATAAGACTTTTACTCAAATTTCACAGAGAAGACAAATACATGTAAAACAAATTAATTTCAGTTATTTGCTAAGGAATTTGTAAAAAAAAAATCATGTTTTTGTATAAATTTCTGTCAATAAGCATGAGAACTTTCATTTACGTGAGATTAATATTGCTAGAACTACTAGATATGGCATTATCTTCGATTGGTGGCAAAACTATATACTTTATTAAAAAATATAATTTTTCACAAAAAAATAACTATGTATAACTAAAAATACATCTTAAAATATGATTAATAAAAGTAGACATTTAAAAAAACTATAAACATGCATACATTCAAAAAAATTTTTTTATTAGAAATCAATATTACAAAAAGGAACATTATAACACATTAAAAAAAGTATTCAGTTTTTTTAAGTTTGTACAAGTTAATTACAAATCAATTATGTAAATATGTTTAAAACAGATTTAAGATTAATAACAATGTAAAAGGTAGAACATAGAAATTCTGTTTAGCTCTTTCAAATTAAGAAAATAAATATTCAAATCTAAATATATATATATATATTCATTTTTTTTTTCTAATTAACTTGCATATAAATAACTAACCTAACATAATCCAGCATGGTGTCGCTTCGTGTTACTAATATATACATATATATCTTTATTGTACTTATTAGTTAATTTTGTTGAAACAAATAACATAAAAATCAAAAAAAAAAAATAATAATAAAAAAAAAAATTCTATAATATATTATTCAATTTTACGGAAATAAATCTTTTTTAACCCTTATGAAATCCTAATCCTATTTGAAAAAAAAAAAAAAAAAAAAAAAACACTTAATATGCATTTTAAGTTTTTTAAATAAAAACGAACAGAAAAGATTAAATAAAAAATAGAATAAAATTCAGACAGCAGCTTAATAAATAACTATCAAGCTGCCAGCTATCAATGAATGAGGTATTTAAAAAACTTTACAACCATTTATATAACTGCTTATTTCAACAAAAACATGTTTTAAAATTGACTTGAGAATTTGAAAGCATTAATAATTGAACATCTACAAAAGAAAGAATTTTAGATAAAAACATTTTTTTTTAATACCAAAAAAGCATTTTTAAAAAATCTAACATGCTTTTTTAATTATTCTTACTGCAAATAAAATAATTCATATCATGAAATTAAATAATATATGCCATTAATTTTTTTTTTTAATTTAAATGTTGTAACTTATAAACTTTTATTGCCTTTCAACAGAAAAAACAAAAACTTTCAATGTTTTTCCCACACAAATTTATGAATAATTTTTAAATTAAGAAAGAGTTTCAAGTGATGTCATATAAAAATAAAAATACTAAATGAATTGTTATTTGTAATGCAAAAACTGAAAAAGAAAACAATTATAACATTTAATTTGTTTAAAGAAACAAGCAATTTCAACAATCAGATATTTGTTTCGACAAAACAATAAACGATTTCAACAATTAGATAACAATCTTTAGAATTACAGGTTTTGAACACATGTTTATAGCATTATTCTGTTATAATGAGAATGTTGACAGAATTCTTTTTATGTCAAAAAAGTAAATATAATAGATATATATAATTTTTAATTATTGATATTTTAAGTTATTTCAAAATGCAACAGACTTTCAGAAAGCTATAAAAAAATTGGGTGTCTCTGCAAAATACTAATATTAGTTAGTACTGATACTGAAAAGATTTTCTTTTTGAATTTAACATTAAAATTCAAATATTTAATGAATTTTTAAATTTCTGTAACTGAAATATAAAATCATAGATAATAATTTGAATTTATCTGGTTAACAGAGGGACAAATAAACATTTATTTTAAAATGTATTAAATTTTTTTTTTTTTTTTTTTTTTAAATGTATATAAAAGGGAATATGCAGTCTAAACTTGAACAATCAAAAGTTATTTCATATAAGGATAACAATAAAATAACTCATTTAATTATCCATATATTAACAATTTTAGTATCAAAAAATTTCTACAATCTAGGATAATAATGTGCTTCTTAATAATCATACTAAAACAAGTTATAATTCAAGTAGTAGTCAAGTTACTTTCCTAGTAAAACATCATTGAGAAACAATCAATCTCATTCACTAAGATAAAATTTTGATAACCATACTCATAAACTTCTAATAATCAAGTGATTTGAATAAATAATTTGAATAATTTTCTATCACTAGCATTATACAGGACAGAAATCAGAAAGTCTATTGATATGATGATTGTCATCCAAAATCTTTATAAAAATTTTGGCAAGAATATTGAGAATTAATATATTTTAATAAATATTTAATGTTTTAAAAATGTAACTAATACTTCAGTTTTTGATAAATCACTAGTTCACAATATGTTATCAGGGACTTTTGTCTGTCCTGTTGTTCGCCACATACTGAAAATCGCTGGCTAGTTTTTAATTTTTCTTTATTAAATGAAAAGGATGGCAATCAGAAATTGATGATCAATTCTCCCTGGATATCAGTGTGTGCACATGGAAATCAAATCATCAAAATGCATAACACCATCATTTTTTTATTTGAATTTTAAGAAAAAGTAAAATCTACATTCAAATAATAAAATAAAATAAATTATCAAGATACATGTAAAAATGAAATTTAAAGAAAGAAATTGAACAGACAAAAATAAATAAATCATAATCAACCTTTATCATCAAGATATAAAAAAGGCTTTAATAATTGTTTAATTAGAAATTATACATCATAATTGCATCAAAAAGTAATTAAAACCCTTAAAGAAACATGAGAAAAAAAATTACGTAAAACAATAAAAAAAACATTTTTTTATTTTTTGCAACATAAAATTAATAAAAGGAAAGACATGAAAATTTAAGCAAATATGAAATATTACATTTCAACATCCTCATAGCTAAAAGAAACTTGTAGATTTAATCTTATTATCAAGTTCCATGACTGTTTGAATAATGTAGGTTATCATGGCATATAGATATTGTCTTGGTTGCTTTTTTGTAAAGAATATTTTTTTAAAAATAAAATTGGCTATAAATAAATTCTTTACAGCAAAGAATAATTCTTTTCTTTTTGAAACAGTAGATAATTCATTATCATTAATAGCACGACAGCCCAAAGTGGGCCAAGGCTTTAATTTGAAGAGATTTCCATGCATTCCTATGGTGACAAGGGTCCTCCAATTCTTAAGCTTTAGTATAGCAAAATCTTTTTCAACTGCATCTATCCATCGCAACTTGGGTCATTCTAAGCCTCTTTGTCCCTGTGGCTTTGCCAAAACGAGACTTTTTACAAGGTTTAAATGATTCATTCTAAATATATGAACAGCCCAGTTTAATCTATTGATCTTAATAAATTTTATTATATGTGAGACTTTATAGCATTTATAAATATCTGCGTTGTACTGTCTTCTCCAACAATCACTTTCCCTAACACGTCCAAGAATAGCCCTCTTCCGCTCAAATATACCCAAATGGGCCTCATCAAATCTTGCCAAAGTCCAAGTTTTAGAGCCCTAGACCAAAATAGGTCTAATAAGGGTTTTATATAACAAAAATTTAGTTTTTCTGCTTAGGAACTGAGATTTAAACAGATTTCTTAACCCATAAAAAGCCTTATTGGCAGACACAATTCTTTCAGTCTCTTTGAAATGGTAAATTATCATTAAATTAATTAAATAATAGTTCTAAATTAATATCATAAATATATTTTATGCTTAATTAATAAATATTATAAAATAACTTAATAATAGATGCAAATTCGTTTTCACATCCATTTTAATAAAAAAAAAATTGAGAGAGAAAGATAACACGGGTAACAAAAATTAAATGAAATACCTTGCCAACATTTGAAATTAATTTAATTTTAAAAAATGATACCACTTGATTAAAAATATTACCAAACAGGATTGAATCATTTATTACACATGAAATAAACTAAAGTTTAACCACAGCCTTTTATTTTTTTTTAAAAATTAAATGATTTTTTATTATAGTTATTCTTTTTTTAATCAAATAATTAATCTAACTTAAATGTCCTTATAAATTTTCAAAATATGTAAAATATCTTTATAATGATTTGAAATAATTAATTTTCTTTCACAACAAAATTCTGTTAAAATTAAACTATGTATTTAAAAAAAAAAAAAAATTTAAACACTATATAATAGTACTGAAGTTACTATGCAATAAAATAGTCATATTTAACTTATATAATAATAATAGATATTTTTTAAATTGTACAAGTTTTATAATCTTGTAGAACTTAATTTTTAATAAAAACATGAAGTTTTTGATATTAAATCTTTCAGTCTAAAATAATTCATTCAGAATAATTATTATAATTTACACATAAAACATGTAAATAAAAAAAAGGGCAACTGAAATCTATATAAATTAAAAATATTGATATTTTTTTCAGCAGTATTTATCATAATCAAGAAATGCTTATTTTAGAAATGAATAAATGTTGATTCATTTTATAATCATTATCAAATGATTTCTTTTTCGTATCACATTCTTTTGTATAAGTTGCTAAATGTCTAAAATTACCTTCCTTTATGAAGATTTTACTACTTTTTTATACATGTGTAAGAATAAGTTAAATTAGACTTTTTACAAAATTTTTTCACTCATACATCACATTCACGATTGATAATTTTTGCCTTCATTAATAATAAATGCAATTTAACACTCATTTTTTAACTGAAGGTGTTTCTACATAAATCACAATAAAATAGCTTTTTTGATATTATGAGTGGTTAAAATGAATATTTAAATTCACTTTCTGAACAAAACATTTTGCACATATATATTTCCATGAAACATTTTCCACATGAATATAGCTTTTACTTTGTACATATCAGCAAATGTCTTTTTAAATGACAAAACTTAGAAAAATATATTTGCATAAAACATATTAACGATTTATTAATGCTATGTGTCTTTGGAACATTACAAGTCAATAAATAAGTTTGTAAAGCTCACTTTATAATTGTGATGTATTTAATGAAACACTCATTATCTTTCATTTGTGTGAGTGTGTAAATGTGTTCTTACTCGGAATTTCGAAGAAAATGTTTTCTTACATAAACAACATTAATGTATATGATTTAAGTAGATGAAAAAGTAAATCAAAATACATTGAGACAACTTCTCTTAATGATTAAATAAATGCATTTTGAGATTAATTTTTCGAACATAAGTTTTACCACATAATTCACACTCAAATGGTTTCTTTTTCGTATGAGAAGTTGAATGCCCTAACAAGGCAGCATGTCCAGAAAAACTTTTCCCACATACTTTGCATGAATGTGATTTCTCATCTGTATGAATTAATAAATGCTGTTTTAAATTGTCATTTTTAACGAATCGTCTTCCACATATATCACATTTATGAGGTTTATAAACTTCATTTTGCTTTGTAGGATCGTGTGTCCTTTCATGAGTACGTAGTGCAGTACGTCCCCTGAAAGTTTTTTCGCATATATCACAACCGTAGGGCCTTTCATCTGTATGACATAGTAAATGTGATCTTAAACGACAATTGGAACGGAATGTTTTCTTGCAAACATCACAGGTATACGGCCTCTCATTTGTATGGATACGCATATGAGCATGTAAAGCACTCTTTACAGTAAATCCTTTATCACAGATCTCACATACATGAGGTTTTTCTCCTGTATGAGTCAGGAAATGGGTTCTTAAACTAGTCTGATGATTGAATGCTTTAGGACAAACAGAGCATATATACGGTCTTTCACCAGTGTGAATGCGTTGATGTACTTTTAAGGATCCTTTTGCAGTAAATATCTTTTTACATATATCGCACTGAAAACTTTTTACAACTTTACTATTATAAGAATCCGACATACTTATCCAATGATGTCTTGATCAGGTATTTTAAGATTTATGCCCGCATAAGCTGCTTTATATCAACACCGTATAAATTCAACAAACGAACATAAATACAATTTCAAGTTTTTACAGTGAAAGCTTTACTTCCCCTGTTTGCTCCTCTTTAATGTAAATTTTTAACAATAATTAAGTAACAGTAGTGCCTTTTTCCCCAGGCATTCCTTAAATATACTACATTTGCCTTTGTTTGACTGCTTTGTCTTGAATTATTTAATTGCAGCTGATAATCTTTACAGTAAATAAACTACATGCGAAAAAAGCGCCATCTATATCAGGATGGGTGAGAGGCAGTGTGTATTGAAAACCGAACTACTCAATGAGAAAATAATTCCGAAAAAAAAATAACGTTTTTGGTTTAAATATTTCATTTTCACGATAAAGATAAGCATTATTAAAAAGTTAGAATTTTTCTTAATATTAAAATTGATTCTCAGAACTCTTGACTTGTGTTTAGATTTATATTTTGATGAAATTTATTCAGAAATATTTTCAATTTTGAATTCCTATTCTTCATTTAAATACGTATTCTTTTAATAAAATCAAGAAGAATAGAGTAATAATTAATTCACTCATATCTGGGTAATGTAAATTGAAAATAATTAACTATACAGAACTAAAATCAAAATTTTGAAAAATTTTCTATTCACTTTGATGGTTTATAAATGGCATTTACAGCTGTACTTCTTAAATTTTTGTTGAGACTGAATGCCTTTGGCTGATTTATTTATATTTATTTGAATTATTTTTTGAATGAGGAATTGAGTTTAAATTATTGAACCTTTTTTTGTATTTTCTCTTTTTATGTCTCTTTTTTTTTTCTCTCTCTCTCTTAAGAAAATATTGATTTTTGTCTCACCGAAGAGAAAAAAATTACGTATCTATCAATTTTTTATTATTTATATTTGAAAATTCTATTTTATCTAAATGTAAAATGTCGTATAATGTTAAACATATTTTTTAAAAATAGAAACAAAATTAACAGATGAGAACTAATTTGCATATTTGCAAAAATTTCTTGAAATAAAAATAATATGCGGTAAATTATTTGCATATTAATTATGCAAAAGTGAAATTTTCAGAATTCATATGATCAAATTTGCAACAAAATGCTCCGAAATTTGATACTATAATACTTTACAGCATTTTATCTTTACGATCTGTCTTTTTGCGATGTTCTTTCGATTCGTGTGATTCATTGTTAATTTTTAATGACATTTTAAAGAAAAGAATAATTTTGTTGCAGAGGATAATTAAACCCTATGGCATCAATTCTGAAAAACCTCAATTTAGAAGAATTGATGCTATTCTTTTTTTTTTTTTTTTTTTTTTTTTTTTTTTTTTTTTTTTTTAATTCATTTTAACTTAATCAATGGAGGATGTGAAAATCATGAAAAAAATGTCTGAACACCTTCTATATACGCATGCCAAGTACGAGATAAAATAGGTTGAATTCATCTTAAAGGGCTGGGGTTTTACACTTATTAAATGGTGACTATTGATTACACTTATTAAATGGTGATTATTGCTTCTTAAAAATTAAGAAGAAATTATGGCATTGGCAGAATTATCTATGAAGAGAGGATACTTTTTGTCGTATGAACCACAGTTAAGCATTCTCAGGGAGAATGGTACCATGAATTGAAATTAAACATCACATTACAATGATTGAGAGGGATTTCGAAATCGACGCAGCTCACAGACATGGAAATTATTTTACTATTTGAACTCCAAAGCTGTCCCTTATCAAAATGTCAACTGGAATGTTCTTCAATAAGAAGGGTTTGCTGTGTTTGCTTTCGTAAATGAAGTCGGAAATAGTATCTCCATTATACCTTTACCTGTGGCAAGTGAGCGGCCTGTATCCAAATGATCAGTGGTTATAACGAGTTTTCCCTGCGTCCCTCCATAAATATTTAATATGTTTTGGTGTTGTTAAATTTAAGGACAGATTAACTGTTAGGACTCTGGGATAAATTGAAGGAATTGATTCTGAGGAATTAAGTTTTTCAATAGGAATTTTACAAGTAAGAAGACTTTCTACATTTTCAATACCTCGAAAAGAATTGGAGATGTTTGCAAATTTCTTCAATACGAAGAGAGCGTTTTGCAGTATGTCAGGATCATCTTGGGGAGAGGTTCAATCTGAAGTTGTAGAGGATGTGAAGTTGTTTTTTAAACATAAACTCTTGCTCGTCTACCATTCTGCAGGTGAAAACTCTTTTTTAACGGGCTTGATTTCTGACTTGTGTATTAAGTGGAGGCTTTGAAAATTACAGCACCCTTTAAAGGAGGCGAAATGGTCCTTTTGTTCGCAATACATGCAGATTGGGTTCTCAATCAACCCAACCAACGTAATCCAATCTTCTCAATCAACGTAGGAATTCCTTAAAGAAGTGCTTCTCCACGCACTTTAAGTTATACTTAGTTAGTTAAGTTATATATAATTGTAATTCCTGAATAATGCGTTTAATTTCTCAGAAATTTTAATCGTTACTTTTTCTTTATATTTACATCTCATCTTCTAGGTTCATATTGTATTATTCCGAACTTGGAAAGTCGTAATTTTTTTCTGTCTTAGGACAGAAAATTTTTTATTTATTTATTTAAAATTTTCTTGTATTTTATTTTAGGGTATTTTGTTGTTGAAAAATATTAGTATTCAGAAAAGTGCCACAATGAAGGTGGTCAACTTATAATACAATCTTTTTCTCTTAAAGGAATTAAATATTGGATTGTTACAAAATTTGATTGTAATAAACATCGTTACTGCTAAGAAAATATTAATTTTATCCTAAGAATTACAGTTTTAATTTCAATAAAAGAAAAAAAACTAATAATTTTTTCACAGTACAGTAATTCAGTACATTTTTTTTAGATAGAAAAAAATGTACTAAAGAACAGAAAGTGGATTTGTAAATTTTATAGTTTTAATGCATAACTACAGAGGGCGTTTTGGCATTTTGGTAAAGATTTGGCTTTCTTCATGAATTAAATTTAAATTAAAAAAGAAAAACTGAATGGCCGCTGAATATTGCGGGAGTCATTAAAATTATTCATTTCCTTAAAATGTCAGTGAAAAACAAACAATAGATAGAATACAATATTTTTGAATTTTACGAAAAAAAAAAATGTTCTTATTTGATTATTAAAAAAAATGAATAAAACATAGTTTTACGAAAATAAGTAACATAATAAATTAAAAAGGAAAGTGTAGATGCACGTGTAGAGAATTATTAATGCAATCAAAATTCATACTTAATGAAAACTTCTTCTTTCAAGTTTAGTTATATAGAATTGAATTTTTATCAAATTAACTATCATGAATTAGACCTTTAGTCTTTTCAAAAACAGCAATGTTATCTACATACACAATTAAAATAACATTAAATTTATATATACATTTGCACGATTCCCTTTTAACGAATCCTACAGCTGAATTAATCGGAAATTCTTCCAAATTTGTAATTACAGCTATTGGAAGACTGATATTTGTGTCAGTCAAGAATGTTCCTCTTCTGCATTCTGTATTTTCTTGACCTGTCGAATCATCTTGAAGCATTGACTTTCGGAATGTCCTGAACTTCTACAGTATCTGCATGTCCCCAGGCAAGAAGCTCGGTCACTTAATTTATGCGATGTTTGTTTTAGGTCCAACTCGCATCCACTGTGGACCGATTTCTTAACCAACTATTTTCTCACGTGTTGAGATGATTTACCTTTTATAGTATAAGATCTCCAGCAGTTGTGGAGTCTTTACCTTCATCTTTTTTCTTTAATTATATACTCCCAGACGACTTTGTCGATACTTGCTCGGTAATTTATTTATTTATTTATTTCTTACTGTAAATCTGTTGTCTTCTGCACTGTCGAAAATCTGGATAAAATTATTATATTCTGTTAATATCGACGAATGAGATTGAAACATACGAGTAATTCTATAATAGTAAAACCAGAAACTTTAATCTGAACTTTTTTCAAGCTAAAAGCTTTTTCAAGCTTTCTTTCTTGCTCAATATTCCAACAATTTCTTCTTCAGGGTTGTATTGCATATCAAAGAATTTGTCGACTAGGTAAGCAAGTCTTGCACGCGAACTTGGCTGAAAATGTAACTTTATTGTGCCCCATGCAGTTCATTCATCCTCTGTGTCTTCTATCAAAGGTTCAAACTTCTTCTCGATGCAGTGGTTGATAATTTTATACACCATCTATTTATGTTTCGATTGCGAACAATTATCTTTTTCAGATGCTCTGTCAGAATACGGAAAGGCTATTACACACATGAACACTCTTTACCTTCATCTTTTTTCAACATCCACGATCCATGAAGATTACTTTCATGTTCGCTTTCCAAATGAAATTTGGGGAATCGAAATATATCCCCATAAAGTTCCTCCATCTCACCAAATTCAACATTTTTTTTTTTTATCAAATGAACTGTTTGCTTATTATACAATCAATTACACAGAGGTCCTTAAGCCTTGTTTCTTTGTGCAAAAGTAGCATTAAAAAATGCTTTCAATATTCAGTGCTTTTATTGCTAAGTAAATTACCCAACATGGGTAAATGAATTCAAAATAGAAAGTTTACAAAATAATGCATTCATCATTCATCCAACATATTACTCGTACAGTTATTTCTGTAAGCTCCTTTAAGTGATCCATACAAACTACTTTTGTACACTTCGCAATTTGCATAATATACACAAGTCGACCGTTACAATAAAATTCAGACAATTTATTCTGTGCGGGCATTTTCTTTTGGTTCGAAGACTGAAATATTCTCCAAATAAACAAACAAGCCCCCCCCTCCCCTCCTTCTTTATCAGATTTAAGTATTAGAAAATAAAATTTTTATCATTGTTTATGTATATATTTTTTGAAAATCGTTACTACATGTGAAGAACATCTGTCAGCCAGCCAACGGCCGTACCATGCTGAATATACCGGTTCTCGTTAGATCACCGAAGTCAAGCATCATTGGGCGCGGTCAGTACTTGGGTGGGTGACCACCTGGGAACACTGCGTGCCGTTGGCAAATTTGGGACCTGAATGGCCGAGTGTCTAGCGCTCTGGCGCTCGGTGCCACAGGTTTCGGGTTCGAATCCCGGCGGTGCCATGGATGTTTGTAGTGGTTCGGAATCCACTTTAAGCCGTAGGTCCCGGTCTTCTATGACTGTAAGAGCGTCACGGAGCAAAAGTCAGGCTTCTACCTACGGGTGCTCCATCACAACAGAAGCTGCTTCCTTCCCCTTCAACCATGAGTCCATATGGGCTCGTGGGCTTGGCCAGCCAAGTGGGATAAGAAACAACAACAACAACATCTGTATAAATGTATATAGACAGGGGAAAAAATGCGCTCATATATTAAAATTAAATAAAAAAAGAAAAATATGATTAAAAAAGTTTTTCGTTTTACACAAACATGAACACACACAAATTTGAGAAGGACGCAACAATAAGAAATTATAATTAATGTGCCCTTTTCTACTTAATTCAATTGTTATCAATAAATCTGATAATTTTTTTTTTTCAAATTTTATTAAACGCATATTTAAATAAATTCTCAGAAAGTAGTACTAATATAGGAAAAATTTCTTCTAATGAGCATGCCCGAAATACTAATAATTTTGTATGACAATTAATAGTCTAATTAGTTGATTCATTTAGAAAATCTTATCTATCTCAAAAATATTGAAGAGTTCGTATAAGAACTAATATCTGGCATTTGTAAATAAAAAAATTCGACTGATTCTCTGCATTAGAATTAAAAAATAAAGTTTTTTTTTTTTTTTTGTTAACTTTTAATGTTTCATTTTTTTTTTTTTATTATCTACAACTAATAAATGGCATTAATTAAATATCACTTTTTTCACTTTATATAACTTGTTTTTTGACGATACCGGTTATGATTTACGAAGCCATAATAATTATAATTATATATATTAATTAAGATGAGAAGATTTTCGTAAATTAATTTACATAGGTACTTCACAATTGATATAAAGGTTACTACTGCCATCCTTGCAAGTTGAAACAAAAATTGCCTCACTAGACGACATTTAAGAATAAGTGATGCACATTTATATGGCTATAGGAAAAAAATATGAAAATTTCCACTAGGTAATCCAAACGCGACTATTAGTATGAATATGTTGTCACGCCAACGGCCGTACCATGCTGAATATACCGGTTCTCGTTAGATCACCGAAGTTAAGCATCATTGGGCGCGGTCAGTACTTGGGTGGGTGACCACCTGGGAACACTGCGTGCCGTTGGCAAATTTGGGACCTGAATGGCCGAGTGTCTAGCGCTCTGGCGCTCGGTGCCACAGGTTTCGGGTTCGAATCCCGGCGGTGCCATGGATGTTTGTAGTGGTTCGGAATCCACTTTAAGCCGTAGGTCCCGGTCTTCTATGACTGTAAGAGCGTCACGGAGCAAAAGTCAGGCTTCTACCTACGGGTGCTCCATCACAACAGAAGCTGCTTCCTTCCCCTTCAATCATGAGTACATATGGGCTTGTGGGCTTGGCCAGCCAAGTGGGATAAGAAACAACAACAAACAAAACATATGTTGTCACAATCACTATCGAGACTCGCTGTCTGCGAAAACAGTAACTATAACCAAGCCGCCAGTGAGGAATAGAACCCTCACCTTTTATACATTTACATAGATGCGTATATATGCATAGATATATGTATATACACATCTATGTAAATGTATAAAAGGTGAACGTTCGGGTGGTATAATATATACCACCGATACAAAACATATATATATATATTGACGTCGGTTGTCTTTATATTTCGGTAATGTATGAAAAAATCCACGAACAATCCTTTGGTATGTGATAGAGAGTGGCTTTTGGGAGAACTTTTTAAGGTTAACTGCTCAGCATACGCATGCCGTATGAGAGGGAACTGGTATGATTCCCATCATATATTCTGATTGTCAATGTGAGATGCTTAGACATGTTGATATATCGCCCTTAAATCTCTTCGTTTTTTACAGAAATAATTGGAACAAATGTTGTTGGCGAATTTGAACCTGATCTGCCTGCCCCTGGGTTACGAGATAGGCATACTCTGTAACTATCCTCTCATTAAGTGTCGTATGGATGAGAATCCCGTGAATGTTATAACAATCGTCACCAAAACTTCCTTGTTTCTGAAAACCATGACTACAAAGAATGTCGTCATCAAATTCAAATCTGAGCGTTCCTGCAAGCTAGTCCTACTCCTGGGCCACGAGTTGGGCATACGCTGTACCTTCCAAATATGTTTTTAGACATTAGAAGGTTCGTGCTCTTAGTAATATTTCAAGAATAGTCCACTAGGTAGAGAATTATTCTCTTCTGAAAAGACTTGCTGGGTTAACTATCCTACATTTGTGCTTCATTTGGGAGATAATTCGTAAAACGCCCATCAGACAATCCTGTTAATGATGAGAGACTCTCAAACAGTCTCCGTCACAATCCCTGACGAATCTTCTCCTTCCAGAAAATGATGATTGTAAAACATGCAGCACTCTTGTGAATCTTCCAATGGGTTACAAGTAATAAAAATAATCCATTATGATCGTCTTGTTGGTTACCACTGATTTATAATATGCCTATCAATAATTAAATTCATACATAAAAACAAAGATGTTTGATTAAATTATTACACTCATTGCAATAAATCTGAACATGCCAAAAACAAGGAAACAAAACCCGCCAGATAAGTCACTTACACCCGAATCTGAGCTTCGAGAGACACAGTAAAGCTTCTACTTAAATGATAATGACATCCCAACGGAATTTATGTCATCATTTAAACCCTCGTGTAAGGAATACTAACCGAACAGTTGACCCGTTTCATCTCTTCCCCTCCCACCCTTATAGGTGACCAACCTTTTCAGACGGAACAGTGAAATAAAAAAGGAAAGTGTTTGCTCCCATTTCACACTCAGCGAATTCGAAGATCGATAGCTTGTTGCCAAGCAATGGAATCCAGACTCTTCTGTTACAGTTTCTATTCAGAATTTTCTTACTCATTTCATTTTTTTTTTTTTTTTTTTATTATTATTATTATTGCAACTGATAAAAGTCATAGTTTAAAGGGTGAAAAATTGATTTTCCAGACGATCGGATGTATCAACTTAAAATGTATTCATTTCTTTCCGTTCCCTGAAAACAATTAAATGTATAAAAAGACTTCTGCTGTATACTAACTTTATGTACAATTCAGAAAGATTGAAATTACATTTATGATACATGAAATAAAAAGACATAGAATATGTTTTGTTTGCTAGCTTTGTTACAGAGCTGCTTTGTTTGAGAAAGATACAACGATAATAAAATTTGTAATATTAAATGTATTTGAAAATTTAATTTAATTGATATCAACAAGACTGCTTTTCCAACGAAAATATTTAAATAAATTGACATGAAATTAAATAGGGAAACTAGATCTAAATCGCATGCGTTGGATATTGAACAATTTATAGCATGCCTTTTATAATCAGTCAATCCATCAATTTTTAATATGAAAACTGTTTTTTAAAATAAAAAATATATATATTAAATACAGTACATATTAAATGTGAAAAGAGTGAATAAAAATTTAAAAAATG
Organism: Caerostris darwini; assembly: GCA_021605075.1. NCBI lineage: Eukaryota > Metazoa > Arthropoda > Arachnida > Araneae > Araneidae > Caerostris > Caerostris darwini. The sequence continues at coordinate 21,459 of BPLQ01002315.1, read as the reverse complement.
AAGGTCATATATTTAATCCAATTAAAAAAAAGAATAAAACTAAACAAATATTGATGTGAACCACAACCGCGCAAATCCATCAATATAGAATCCATACAGAACTATAACGACAATTATGTACATTTATTATCACTAAAAATTTTTATATATTAAAAATCTATAAAATATATTTTGTGTTAAATCTGATTGTAATTGTAATTTGTAACATTAGAAAAATATTTTATTATCAAATGATTACTATTCATAAAGATTTTTTTATTTTTTCAGAATTTCATTTTAAAATTTGCGAATTTTTTAATTCAATACTAGAATAAAAAAATATATTAAAATTTTTTCTTTATTTTAGCCGAATAAAAAGTACATTCAGAGAAAAAATACTTTTATTATCACGGTTATGATTACAATATTGCATATATGATATGTTTCGATAGCTGATTATTTTATGATTGAATTTTTTTACATGTTACTTTACAGAAATTATTTTCTTGAAATATTTTGAATTTTTTGTTCTGAATGCTCAAACCAATGTAGGCCTCGGCATTTTCATTGACCTATATATTCTTCTTCTTCATTGGCGCAAAATATATTTTCGTGTTAAATTTTCTTTTTACGTGGTTGTAATTGTAATTTGTCAAATAAACCACCGATGGTTTAAAGTAAAGGACTCAAATCCGAAACCTGTGGCACTGAGCAATAGTTTTGTCATCAATTCAATTATATAACTAAAAATTAAAAATTGATATGATATTACTAAATTTAACGGCCTGATGACCAATATTTTACTATAGAATGTTTGTTAAAAAATTCACGTTAAACACTTAATAAAATGCATAAAATGACCGTGGAGCGACAAATTTAAATTTTTTAATCAGGCTATAAACACTAAACACTTATTAAATTTAATTATTGACTGAAATGGTGAAAGGCTTTCTGCCTACTGGCAAACCTGTGAGAAATTTTCTTTTTAAGTGGTTGGGCTCACAGCCTTACTCCCAACACTTTACAGTCATAATAAACCGTGACCGATGGTTTAAAGTGTTCCGAACCACTACAAATATCCATGGACTCAAATCCGAAACCTGTGGCACTGAGCAATAGTCACTTTGTCATCAGGCCGATATACAATATATATAACTAAAAAATTAAAAATTTGATATGATATTACATAAATTTAACGGCCTGATGACCAATTAACTAGCGCTCTGTCCTCATAATTTAATAAGTGTTATAAACACTAAACACTTATAAACACTACACTTATTAAATTTATGTAATTTGGATGATTTGGATTTGTCGCTCCACGGTCATTTTGTGCACCTTTTGGGCTAATTAGACCGGGACCTGCTGTTTAACGTGAATTTTAAACCACTAACAAACATCCCTGCCGAAGGATAGGAAATAAAACCATTTCACTTATAAAAAGTGAAATGGTTTTATTTCCTATTTTTTATATTAGTGCCTGAAAATGTTTGTCACAATCACATGCTGATCTAAGACTCGCTCATTTTAGTGTTTTATGTAATAGCAATTTTAAAAAAAGAACATCCTTTTGGCAATAAATGCCATAGAGATGAAAAAAAAAAAAAAAAACGCAGATGCTGCATCCAGACTAGTATATCATCGACAAAGCATCTGATATTTGTCCTCAATAAAATAAGCAACTCTGAATAAAATATTTTTCCAATATTTAAATTTTTTACTTCTTTATTAAACCAATTGTAAATCATATCACCAGTTTTAATCTCACATCAAAATCTGAAAATCTTTCAAAAAAAGTATCAATTATTCTGGATATATAATGATGCAGGCCTTCGTCTGTGCATCCCTGTTTAAGGTGCATGGATTAGTTCACAAACTACTTGAGGGCCATGATTTAGTTCAAGAATTCCGTGAACTTAGATGAAAAAATTATCATTGCTTTTACTTTTTAATTATCTTTAAACCAAATTTAGCACTAATTAGATACCAATGATACTAAACAATCGATTGATATTATTATTATTAATAAACGGCTATCAAATCTCTCTTATATGAATGTACTCAATAAATTGTATTACTGTTAGTTGTAATTATTAGTATGAATAACGAACAGTTTCATAGCATACGAAGTTGCCTCAGATGGAAAAAAATTGTATTCTATTTTTATAACAGTTATTGTTATATTTTATAACAGTTATTGTATCCTATTATGTACAAATCATAATGCGATGTAGTTTTCCAACTCTCTAGTAAATTATCAACGTCATTTAGCAACATCAGTGATGCGAGACAGTGATTTAGCAGAACCACTGTCTCGCATTCTCACTTTAATTGTCCACTATTATTTGTTTACAATAACAGTAATACTCCCTAATAAAACAAAAAATTCTTTAATTGCAATGAATGAACTATGTAAATTTTTAATAAAGTTACATAAATTAGTTACTTAAATTTATTACATTAAAATGCAACATAAATAAAAGCAATTAAAAATGTATGATAAAATTTCAATAGACTTTTGATTTATCAATTGTGTAAAAAAAAATGTTTCCATACAATTGTTTATTAAATATTTACGAATGGAAAATAATAACACAGCTCTTTCAAATCTGACACTATTTTGATATTTGGTTTCTGGTTTTATTATCTATTGTTTTTATTTTTTATCGTTATTAGATGTTTTGGACTCTCAATTAAAAAATGTTTAATATATTTTTTTACATTAGAATTGCGAATTCTATATAAAAGCTTGATGGCAGCTTATTATTAATAACATTTATCAACTTATTATGATGATATATATTTATTATGCTAATAATTATATATTTTGCAAGATCTGTCGATTTTGTATCGACATGAATAAGACATCCAAAAAATAAACAATAATGAAAAAACAACGTTTGAAAATTACTAATCATTCTTTCTGATTTTAGCATTTATATGCATATTTTTGTGTATGGTAATTTGGAAGTAATAATTTTATGTTTAATTTTCTTAAATTTAAATTTGAACTATTTTAATTTTAACATTTAATTAATTTATTCATTTTGAAGGAAATAACTTTCATTATTTTAGTAGTAAAATTCGAATAAATTAAATCAAAACTTAATCGTTCCATTTATTTAAAAAATAAAACTCCACTCCTATACTCTACTTTCCTTGTTATTAACGATTGTAAAGATTTTGCTTACCCATTAATCCATTTTGGTATCTTAATTAATCCATTTTCAGTATGATTTTCTTTTTTTTTCTCTTCTTTTTTTTTTTCCTGACGAGAATCAACTAAATCACAGTTTAGTGCCGAATCGTATTGATAAACGTGCATTTCACACGTGATTTTTATGTCGTATTTTTTCAAGCAAATGGGCTTTTCCTGGCACTACGTTATGAATATCAATGGGGAGAAAACAGAATGCTGCTTTGTCTTTTAGCCAAACAGTTAACAGCTGTGCCATTCATCTTTGCAAAATGGATGGCTTTATCACTGACTTTGTAAAAATATAGGATGCCATAAAAAGTACCTTAACCTTACAAAACAAACAAAAAAAAAATTCGACAGACAATTCTTTTTTTTTTTTTTAAATTATGCATTTCCCTTTTTGTATAAAAAAGCAGTGAAAAGTTGAGATTCGGATTAACTAGATTATTTTAAGAAATCAATATTTGATATTATTTTAAGGCTGGACATATAAATTTCAGGTCGTTCGAATCTTTACTTTAAATATTCAATTTTAAATAGCAAATATTGGCTTAATCGCCAAATTTTAAATAATGTTTTTGTATTAATTGGTTTACATTTGTGTCATGCACGAGCAGTACCGAAGAAATATAATACGATCAACACGAATGTGCAATAGGTCCCTGCAATAATGCAAAAGGTCCCTGCATTCACCTGTATCTTTTAAGGTTTCAATTTTAAAATGAATCGAATTCCTGACCTCTGCATCATTTACAACCTATCTAAATTAATCCCATTATTATTAATTCACAGCCTACTTCGTTACAATTGGTTTGGTCTGTCGCTCTGCGGTCATTTTCTGAAACACTTTGGGCTAATTTGACCGGAACTTACAGTTTAAAGTGGATTCCGAACCACCAACAAGCATCCATGCCACTGCCAGGATTCAAACCTGAAGCCCATGGTACCAACGCCTAGAGCGCTAGCCAATTGGCCATCAGGTCTCTATTTATTATTATTTCGACAGAGAGCCTTATTAATTATTCCACGTAGTCAAACGGTTCAAGATCTAGTTTAACAATATACAGTGGTGTGCCATATTATTAGACCCATATCAGTAATTGTGTGAAACTTATTCGAGATAAAAGACGACAATAACTACAAATAAAATAATTGGCGAAATATCGGGTTTGTTTAAGGTAAATAGGTTATCATAGTATGAAATAGCTAGCATTGTAGGAGTGTCAAGAAATGGTGCCTGATGGCCGAGTGGCTAGCCCTCGGTACCACAGGTATCGGGTTCAAATCCCGGCGGTGCCATGGATGTTTGTAGTGGTTCGGAATCCACTTTAAACAGTAGCTCCCGGTCCTAATACTCTCGTAGAGCGTTTCGGGGGCATTGTTACTCTGCGTCCGTGGCTTGTCTTCAAATTACACGCGCTCCCTGGGTTGTGAAAGTGAGTAACGTCAGTGCAGCCCTTGTGGCATAAAAGATAGCGGTCTATTTGCCAGCTGCATTAGAAAAAAAAAGCATTAAAAAGAAAATGGAATGTGGAAACAGTTTACAAAGCAGACGTAAAGAAATTGCTGGAGAAAACGCATAACCCCACGAACGGACAGAAAAATGAGTGATACATGCCTAGAAAACCGAAAAATATCTAAACGCATGTTAGCTAAACAAAGGTATTCAAGTTTCACAGCGTACCGTGCAGCAACGACTTGCAGAATTGGATTTGATGGCAAGAAAACCATACCGCAAGCTGAAACTTACTCGGGCACTGATTAAAAAAGGGTTGGAATGGGCGCGGAAAACTTTTCAATAGAAGATTTAAAAAGTTTAAATATGAATTGTGTTAATTATTATTTTCTGTTAGTGTCAGTGTATAAGTCATAAAGGATGTTTTTCTTTTTCCGCAGGTTTGTTTTTCAGACGAGTCCGTTTTATAAATCATGACTGATAAGTCAAAGTTTGTAAAATAGTACGCTTGGAGAAGAATACCATCCTCACTGCATTGTTCCGAAGGTTAAAAATCCCACATCTATTATGGTGTAGTCTTTGATAAATTTTAAAGGCACTGCTGATCTTCAAATTGTGCAAGGTCTATGAAACAAAACAAGTACCTCTAATATTTACTGTTGCGGCCTGATAGTCAATTGGCCAGAGCTCTGGCCTTTGGTACTTCAGGTTCGAATTCTGGCTGTGGCTTGGATGTTTGTTATTGGTTCGAAATCCACTTTAAACTGTAGGTCCCGGTCTAATTAGCCTAAAATGACCGTAGAGCGACAAACCAATCTAATCTAACATTTATCGCAGACATATATATTTTTATAGTAAATAAGAATAATTTATTATATTATGTAATTAAAATAATGCCTAGTCAATGAAAAATGTCTGATTCGATACCACTGGTGGGATTTAAGACACTCGCAGGGCATTTGAATAATCATGCTCATGGCTATTATTTAATAGTTAGGCTCAAATAACCAATTTAATTTCGAATAATTTTTTTCCCCAATTTTTTCAAAAAAAATAATTGAAGAAAACAAAAAATATTGAATTATACCAAATAAGATAAAATTACTAAACAACTTTACTTTTTTGTTCGTTGATACTTGCCAATCCTCTAGTTGCTAAAAAAACTTTTTTAGTTCACTTGGCGTATTATAATTGCTACTGTGTAAGATGCACTGTTATTATGGTGTAGAACTAATTTTTCAACAATATACAGATAGAAAATTTTTAACGGTTCAGATGATTAATCACACAAAAATGTATTTTAATAATTCTGGGGTTTCTTCTGGTAATGAAGCTTTACTGTCATGATAAAATTTCATGTCGTCCATCATGACAAAACGTGCTTTTAGGAAGAATTTATTTCTTATTTTTAGCATCGAGCTTCACAGAATTACCCAATTTCATTTCCGGGATCTAAACTTGGCATCAAAGCACATTTATTCTGCCGTTTTTGTATTTCAGCATTGTATATCTCAATATAACTTTATTTTTGGCTCAAATTTACTAGAAAAATCTAATTTCTAACCAATAATAAGTAAATATGTTTAGTTTTTAAAAATAATGTTGACAACCCACAAAAGAAGACTTTTTTTTTTTCAAATTACTCATTTTAATTAATAAAATTACTAGTATCGTGATGAATAAAAATTAATAGAAAGTAATAGAAAGGCATAAAATTATTAATTTATTCTAAACAAATAAATTGTACACCTTGAATGCATTTTAGATTAATATTTTTTTATAAAACAATAAAGTTATGTGTACCTCAATAAATTTTAAAAAATACGTCTTAAAATTAAAGAAAAAGCTGTTTTATTTTTTTATGATTGACGACTTTTAAATTACATTTAAATTTAATCATTAAAAATTTTAAGAAAGCAAATAAACATTTTCCCTATTACCATTTATAATCTAATTAATATTTTCTTCTCTAAATTAGCTAATGAAGTAGTTATTTATTATTTATTTATTACAGTTATTTCGTCTCTATATTAGCTGAATTATCTCTAATTAATTTAACGAATAAAGTACTACACTTATTTTCTTATATTTATTTTTCGAAAATAATTATATTCCTTTTAAATGTCTTTTTTTTACTTTTTATTAGAATTAATGCAATATTATTACTTAAATTTTTAAAACGCATAATGCTACAACCGCAAAATATTTTTGACATTTTTTATTAGCTTGGAAAATAATATTTTTACGAATAACTAGTTAGTTATACATGGCAAAAAGTTTAAGTTTTCAAGAATACAGAAAAAATGCACGAAAATCAATCGTTATTTCGTATTTTTTATTTGTACATATTTCATTCAAATTTATTGCTCCAATAGGATATGGCCTTATGAATATCGTAATGGGCTTATAAAATTTTCATAACCATTGCTCTATACAGTGAATCATTTTTATTAATAAGGAATATAATTTTTTTTCTATTACATTCTCATCATATTATCTGAAGAATTTTTGAACGATGCTGTCATCTATTTTATTGTATAAAATAAATTACCTCTTTTTTTCCCTTTTTCTATATCTTATAATAAAATACTTCATAAATTACTAGATATTTTATGATAATTTCATTTAAGTTTCTTTATTTTTAGAAAATTTTAATGTTTAATTTTATGTGAAATCTATAAATTTATAAAGACACATTTAGGCCTTAAATCTATATTTATTTGAATCTTTAATAAATAGCATGATTTTTTTTCTATAACTTGCAAAATAAGTTATAGAAAGTATTTAGAATTGAGTACGTTATTATGCTAATAAAAATTTAAATGAATTTATCTTTTTAATTTTATTTGCTCTTTTGAGCACAAAGATATGAAATTTCCATATTATTAATTATGTATTGTTTAAAGATTTTAAATATTCCTAAAACTGAATTCAATTTTAGTCACTAAAGTATTAAAATTTTAAGAAGTCAAAATCCTTATAAAACTATTATAGTCTTATATTTTCAGCTATAATCATTTTTAACATTATTTTAATTTTATAATCATTTTTTATTGTATATTAATAATCTAAAATAGAACGATCTTACCAACATCATGCTTAATGTTCTCAGCTTTTTATCGTCCATCTTTGTACATTACGAGAAGACTGTTTTTTAAAGTGTTGTTATTTTGATTGTAAATTTCGTAATATAAATATATATATATATATCTATATATATTGTATTATTATTGTATATATATCGAATACGGATTCAATTTGTTCGTATTAAAAAAACAAATATAGTCATAACTAATGAAAGAAAAAACTGAGTAAGTTGCTTTATTACTCTAATTTAAAATTCGAATGAATGATAGATAAATGATTCAATTTATTCGTATTAAAAAAAATTTTTCGTATTAAAAATATAGTCATAACTAATGAAAGAAAAAACTGAGTAAGTTGCTTTATTACTCTAATTTAAAATTCGAATGAATGATAGATAAATGATTCAATTTATTCGTATTAAAAAAAAGTCATAACTAATGAAAGAAAAACAAATATAGTCATAACTAATGAAAGAAAAAACTGAGTAAGTTGCTTTATTACTCTAATTTAAAATTCGAATGAATGATAGATAAATGATTCAATTTATTCGTATTAAAAAAAAACAAATATAGTCATAACTAATGAAAGAAAAAACTGAGTAAGTTGCTTTATTACTCTAATTTAAAATTCGAATGAATGATAGATAAATGATTCAATTTATTCGTATTAAAAAAACAAATATAGTCATAACTAATGAAAGAAAAACTGAGTAAGTTGCTTTATTACTCTAATTTAAAATTCGAATGAATGATAGATAAATGATTCAATTTATTCGTATTAAAAAAAACAAATATAGTCATAACTAATGAAAGAAAAAACTGAGTAAGTTGCTTTATTACTCTAATTTAAAATTCGAATGAATGATAGATAAATGATTCAATTTATTCGTATTAAAAAAAAACAAATATAGTCATAACTAATGAAAGAAAAAAACTGAGTAAGTTGCTTTATTACTCTAATTTAAAATTCGAATGAATGATAGATAAATGATTCAATTTATTCGTATTAAAAAAACAAATATAGTCATAACTAATGAAAGAAAAACTGAGTAAGTTGCTTTATTACTCTAATTTAAAATTCGAATGAATGATAGATAAATGATTCAATTTATTCGTATTAAAAAAAAAAAAATATAGTCATAACTAATGAAAGAAAAAACTGAGTAAGTTGCTTTATTACTCTAATTTAAAATTCGAATGAATGATAGATAAATGATTCAATTTTTTCGTATTAAAAAAAAAAAATATAGTCATAACTAATGAAAGAAAAAAACTGAGTAAGTTGCTTTATTACTCTAATTTAAAATTCGAATGAATGATAGATAAATGATTCAATTTTTTCGTATTAAAAAAAAACAAATATAGTCATAACTAATGAAAGAAAAAACTGAGTAAGTTGCTTTATTACTCTAATTTAAAATTCGAATGAATGATAGATAAATGATTCAATTTATTCGTATTAAAAAAAAAATATAGTCAAATATAGTCATAACTAATGAAAAAAAAACTGAGTAAGTTGCTTTTTATTACTCTAATTTAAAATTCGAATGAATGATAGATAAATGATTCAATTTATTCGTATTAAAAAAAACAAATATAGTCATAACTAATGAAAGAAAAACTGAGTAAGTTGCTTTATTACTCTAATTTAAAATTCGAATGAATGATAGATAAATGATTCAATTTATTCGTATTAAAAAAAAAAACAAATATAGTCATAACTAATGAAAGAAAAAACTGAGTAAGTTGCTTTATTACTCTAATTTAAAATTCGAATGAATGATAGATAAATGATTCAATTTATTCGTATTAAAAAAAAAAAATATAGTCATAACTAATGAAAGAAAAAACTGAGTAAGTTGCTTTATTACTCTAATTTAAAATTCGAATGAATGATAGATAAATGATTCAATTTATTCGTATTAAAAAAAAAAATATAGTCATAACTAATGAAAGAAAAACTGAGTAAGTTGCTTTATTACTCTAATTTAAAATTCGAATGAATGATAGATAAATGATTCAATTTTTCGTATTAAAAAAAAAAATAAATATAGTCATAACTAATGAAAGAAAAAACTGAGTAAGTTGCTTTATTACTCTAATTTAAAATTCGAATGAATGATAGATAAATGATTCAATTTATTCGTATTAAAAAAAAAACAAATATAGTCATAACTAATGAAAGAAAAAACTGAGTAAGTTGCTTTATTACTCTAATTTAAAATTCGAATGAATGATAGATAAATGATTCAATTTATTCGTATTAAAAAAAAACAAATATAGTCATAACTAATGAAAGAAAAAAACTGAGTAAGTTGCTTTATTACTCTAATTTAAAATTCGAATGAATGATAGATAAATGATTCAATTTATTCGTATTAAAAAAAAACAAATATAGTCATAACTAATGAAAGAAAAACTGAGTAAGTTGCTTTATTACTCTAATTTAAAATTCGAATGAATGATAGATAAATGATTCAATTTATTCGTATTAAAAAAAAAAAACAAATAGTCAAATATAGTCATAACTAATGAAAGAAAAAACTGAGTAAGTTGCTTTATTACTCTAATTTAAAATTCGAATGAATGATAGATAAATGATTCAATTTATTCGTATTAAAAAAAAAAAACAAATATAGTCATAACTAATGAAAGAAAAAACTGAGTAAGTTGCTTTATTACTCTAATTTAAAATTCGAATAAATGATAGATATAAATAAATACTGTTTATTTGAATATATATAAATAAATATTTTTAATGTACAAATAAATATTGTTAAAATCGTAACAGACAACCCTATTTTATTATTTTATTGCAGTCTTGTGAATGTTGCATTTTCCATCTATAGGAAAAAACGGATTTATATTCCATAATCATCCAAATATATCTTTCCTGGTAATAAAACTTCAGGTTCACAAAATAGTATCAGATTTGAATTTGTTTTTCCCTTTTACAATATTATTTGGTTTAATATTTTAATTATTTTTAAGTTATTAAATAGGTTATAGTAACAAATTTACCTTATAAATAATTTACAAGGGTATCAGTTTCAGGTAAGAATAATTTAAATATGTTTATTTTTTATGATTCATCTTCAAAAGTTATTAGCATAGAGAAGGATAAATACATTCAACAACTAAATATTATACACAACTTTTTTTTTTTGTATTACTAACAACTACGACCCAGCCTTATGCAGTTTAGTAAGTTTTGCGAGGAAAAAACATAAATTAAAAAATTAATTTTTGTATTGAACACAGAATTCAAAAAGCTATGAGAAAAGCGTTCAGTCTATTATACCATTTCAACCTTAACAACTTTAAGCATTTAATTAGTGGCATTGCTATAAAACACTATTATGTAACTAACTTAAAGATATTCCTCAATGTAATCCTCAATGTAATCCAGATAGAAGTGCATGGCAGCTAACGCTGCCAATATACTCGTTAAAGTCTAGTTGTGTAACTTAACGATTAAAATTAACAACACATGCAAACTTTCTGTGATTTTTAGTGACACACTTGATAAAAATATAACGGATTCAGAAAAAAATAATGAAGTTCTAAATGTTTTATAGGCCATAAATTAAAGGAACATTAAATATAAAGGAAATATAAGCACTCTTACATTAGAATAGATATTCAACATTTTATGCAATATTTGTGCAAAAATAATAATAAATAAATAATATATTTGGAGTGACATATACTATTTCAGTTAAGAATAAAAATCATTAATGTGTAGTAAAGAAATCAAATTTATTGAATATCTTATTTTTATAAATTTGGTTTTTAAACTTGTTATAATTTGAACGACATTCTATTTTTGCAGAAAATTTTAAGAAACAAATTATTTCACTTCGACAAAAGTATTTTCCACAAATTCAATTTCCGATTACAATTTTTAATTTTCAGTTTCCTTTTTAAATTTTTAATTTTTATTAAATATCTACAAAATGTATAATCATATATACAATTTGAAAAAAAATTGTTAACAATGTGTGCGTTCTAATGATTGTATGAAAAATTTCATGAATTAATTTACTTTACCACTATGAGGTGCACTAAATTTATAACTACTGGATGGTAATCCGAAAATTCATACCATCATTGTGATAATCTGAAATCAAAAGTCAATAAAATATTTGCAGAAATTTTAAAAAGGAAATTTAAATAAGGAGAATAATAATAAAAGAAAATTTTAACTTACTTTGCACCACACTAGAATGATTCGTTGGAAAATCATCTGCGGTTACAGGTCTTCCACGAAGACAAAGCATATGATTATCTTTCGGCACCAACATTATAGTGATGAAAAAGTCCAAAAAGAAATAGAATTTTGTGGCAAAATGCACTTAAATTTCTTTCTGAGGACTGTACAGTTCAACGACTTCCAATTTTGTATGGCATTTCTAGAATATTTCATCTAAAATCATCATTTTTGTAGCTTAAAAATCAAATTTCATATAAATAAAAGATCTTCTTATAACATATTCTCTTAAATTTCAAATTATATTTTTTACTACGATAAAATCATGAAGTTTTCATTTTATGTGACCAAACAATTATTTAATTATTTTTAGATTAAGCATAAATTCATAAGGCAACCGAATCGTTTGTTTTTATTCTATTCTTTTTTACATGTTGAACTGCAGTTCATGTATATTCGTAGCTTTTTCCGGAAAAAGCTGCCGGTTAAAATCGAATCAGTTCGTGCCAGTACTCTCGAATGTATTTCCACAAATGAAACATGCTGGCCAGAAAAACGTGCAACAAAAGAACGACAGGTAATACGCGACCTCTTACGGTGAATGCCGTCTGCTCAATTGCATTAAGTGTAGGCCGGCAAAGAATTACGCGCCAATCGAATAGACGAGACGTGGGGGATTGTTCACAAAATAAATCAGCAGTGTCCGATGTTTGATAGATCTGCTGATATACATATGAGTTTATTATGAGCAGGATCAATTAAATATCATGGTTTAATGAGCTAAATATCTCTTTAATCATTTCTTACTCAATTAAATTTCATATTAACAAATTTTAAAATATTTTTTTGTATTTTTTCCCATATGTCAATATATTTCCCCATAAACAGTAAATTTTTTGACATTTTGTAATAGAAGCATCATTAGGGAATTAATGGTGGTCCTTGATGAATTTAAAATGAACACTCTAAAAGGTGGCATCTGGAGATTCGAATCTTACGTCTCTTTAAATCTAATTAAAAGACTTTCTGGCTTAAAGATTTAACATGCCCATAGCCAGTACTCTTTTTTTTTTATTTAATATTCTCATTTTATTAATTGTTGAAAGGGTTTGTAAAGCTAGTCTATTTCCACATAAGCAACAAACTTGTTGACATTTTATAATCGAAGCAACATTACTCGGTTAATGTTGGCCATTAATGAATTTGGAATGAACATTTTGCAAAGGTGGCATCTGGGGATTCGAATCTTACACCTCCTTAAATCAAATTAAGAGACTTTCTGGCTTAAAGATTTAAAATGCCCATATCCAGTATTTGTTTCTGTTTTTTTTATTTATTATTCTCCTTTTATTAATTGTTTAAAGGTTTTGTAAATATTGAGGTGAAGTGGGATAGTCCTTCAATGTTCAAAAGCACAGATGACAGCCAAATTTTTACCACCATGCCCAGATCACTTTCGCCTATTGATCACTCTATATAATTTAGGAAATTAACTTTGCATTTTTTAAAGATATTAAAAACACTCTTTTCGGGGTTTTCACTTTTTCTGTTTAATAGATAGAAGTTGCAATAATAAAAAAAAAAGTAAGGCTATCTTTGTCTATAATTAGAAGTTAGATTATAAAAAAGAATTCTGTTAAAAATTTATTTATTTTAAAAATAATTGGAGCAAAAATTTTGCAAAACTTGCATGTGTATTACAGTAAAAATAATCGGTTGTGCTGAAATACAGGTTGCCTATAAAATTTAGAATTTAATATAATAACAAAACGCATAACAGTAATCTTAAAAATATACATATAGAATTCCAGACCATCTTATTTTCATTTGAAATAACATTAGAGAGTTTTTGCATACCGTACGTTAATTACCGTAGGACGTCCGTTTGTTTTTCTCCCTAGCGCGCATGCTCATAAGAAATTATGTTTCCTGTGAGCATGCGCGCTAGGGAGAAAAAGCTAACGGACGTCCTACGGTAACTAACGTACGGTATGCAAAAACTTTCTATTGTCTTTGCTTTTACCAGACGATCTTTTAGACCAATTTTACATTATTTAATTAAAATTCCTTGTGAAAGGAATTTAAATAAATATTATGTATAAGAACAATCGGGAAAAAAATTTAAGGAACTATTAAGAATAACTCGAGAAAAATTTAAATAAATCTATAAGAACAGCTCATGAAAGAATTTTTTTAAAAATTAACCAATAAGAAACGTTGAAAGTAGTCAATAACAAAAAATTGATCAAGGAAACGAAAAATTCGGCTCTCGAAAACAATATCCATAATTTTATATGTAAAAAAGAAAAATGCTACATTACTTTAATGACAAAAAAAAAAAAAAAAAAAAGCAAATGATTATTCCCACAAAATTCATACGAAAATAATTCATCTTAAAAAGAAACAAAAATCAAAGATCAAAGATGTTTGGACTAAAACCTCATAAAGAAATTAATTTTACAAAAATATTTCACTTTAGAAGGAAAATAAAAGTACGCATTATATTTAAATGGACAAAAGGCTTTTTTTTTTCAATAAAATCTTTGCAAAACAAAAAGAAAAAAACAATTAGAGAATTTCTGTAGCCTTTCGCATAATAATATTTAAAGCTTTTTCTTTATTAATAAAATGTGCATGAAAAAAATTATTACAATGGCTTAATAAAGAATATTACGTCTATTCGTAAATACTTAAAACCATTATAAATACTTTTTTTTTTTACCAAATTACACCCTACTGTATTTCAACTAGCAAATTTGTACATTCTCATAGTTTATTTATTCACTCCTTACATTTATTTTATTCTACAATTCGTGTACAAAAATCGAACATATAGATTTCATAACCATGTAATATTTTAACCTTTTCAAAATTTTGTTGTAGGGAAAACTTTCCAAACACTCTTCTTTATCATCAGTTATGTACATAACTTTAGAATGCAAATTGCAGAGGAGAAAAAACAAAATTTTCAATGCATATTCAAAATTTTCAAAATGTTGAATTTTCAACGAAAATTGCGTGATTCAATTACGAACTTAATTATTTTATCTAATAAAAGAAAAAAATGGAACATGATTGCAATTGTATATCTGATTGTATTTCGTTGTGAAACCCGTTGCTACCATTTAAAAAGAAAGAATTTTCAATCGATTCGTCAAATAGAATCCTATATGCCAATAAAAGCAGAAGAACGATTATGATATGTGTGTCAAACTATTCTATTTTGAAAAAGTATCGCCATTGTAACTGGGTTTTTTCTTCACAAAGGCAACTGAAATATAGAATGGTTTCTTTAAAAAAATATATATCTAAATTTTTTAAGAGACAGTGCATATTCTTAGCGTATGCATTTTAAACTATTATTCTTAAATTTTGTATTAAGCATTGATAAATAAATTACTACATAATATTTGAAACTTTATAATACAATCAATACATACATTGATATTCTATTTTTAACAAACAATCTTATAAAAAAAATCCATTAGAATGTTTTCAAACGCTGTTAAATATATATATACTAAATTTTAACCAAAACTTATCAATGCTTTATTAAAGTAATAACTTGGTATTAAAATTTATTAAAATGGTACACAATACTCGTTTATTTTTTTAACAAAGAGACTTCAGTATGTTCAGAATTGTACTGAATATTTAAAACTTCATTAACAATCAAAATCTATAATACAAAGTCTGAATTAGAACCCTGTGGAATTCCGATATTGTATAATCATCTCCTTCACATTGAATTTGTCTATTACATAAAAAAAATATTCATAATTGTTAAATAAATTCCTAGGAAGATTCTTTTTATTTAAAACTTTGATCAAATAACTACACCTTACTAAATCAAAAGCATTTTTGATATTTTTTTTTATTGCACAAACACTCGATTTTACATTATTGTCTCCCAGACATCACAGATGTATGCGATTGGAGCATAAATATGGAATCCAAACCAGCAAAACAGAACAAAACAATAACCCATAACAAGGACAATAATTTCATCAAAACTGCGACTACATAAAGATTAAAGAAAATGAGTCGCTGGATACTAATTGCATCAACTCCCTAGCCTGCCAATATCTGCTGTATAAGTTTTCTTCATTCAATAAAGAACAACTTCGAAAATGATCTTTGCCTATCTCAGAGTTCTGGTTGCATAAGGTGCACAAAGGACTGTTATACACTGAAGTGACAAAAGTCATGGGATACCTCTTAATATCGTGTCGGCCCTCCTTTCGCCCGACGAAGTGCAGCAACTCGACGTGGCATGGACTCAACAAGTCGTTAGAAGTCTTCTGCAGGAATATTGAGCCATGCTGTCTCGATAGACGTCGATAATTGTGAAAACGTTGATGGTGCAGGATTTTGGGCACGAACAGACCTCTCGATGATGTCTCATAAATGCTCGATGGGATTCATGTCGGACGATCTAGGTGGCCAGATCATTCGTTGGAATTGTCCAGAATGTTCTTCAAACCAATCGCGAACAGTTGTGGCCCGGTGACATGGCGCATTGTCATCCATAAAAATCCCATCGTTGTTTGGGTACATGAAGTCCATGAATGGCTGCAAGTGATCTCCAAGTAGCTGAACATAAGCATTTCCAGTCAATGTTCGGTCCAGTCGCACCAGAGGACCAAGCCCATGCCATGAAAAAACAGCCCACACCATTACGGAGCCACCACCAGCTTGAACAGTGCCTTGCTGACAGTTTGGGTCCATGGCTTCGTGGGGTCTGCGCCACACTCGAACCCTACCATCAGCTCTTACCAACTGAAATCGTGACTCATCGGGCCAGGCCACGGTTTTCCATTCATCTAGGGATCAACCGATATGCTCACGTGCCCACGAGTCGCTGCAAGCGATGTCGTTCTGTCAGTAAAAGGCACTCGAGTCGGTCTTCTGCTGGAATAGCCCAAGAAAGCCAAATTTCTCCGCACAGTTCTAACAGACAAGTCCCTTGTACGTCCCACATTGATTTCTGCGGTTATTTGATGCAGTGTTGCTTGTCTGTTAGAATTTACGGCTCTTTGCAGACGTCGCCGGTCTCGGTCGTTAAGTGCAGGCGGTCGACCACTGCGCTGTCCATGGTGGGATGTTATGCCTGAAATTTCATACTCTCGGCACACTCTTGACACAGTGGATCTGGGAATGTTGAATTCCCTAACGATTTCCGAAATGGCATGATCCATGCGTCTAGCTCCAACTAACATTCCGCGTTCAAAGTCTGTTAATTCCCGTCGTGCGGTCACCATCACGTCAAAACCTCTTCACATGAATAACTTGAACAGAAATGAAAGCACTGCGCATTTATACCTGTTCTACGCGATGCTACTGCCATCTGAAAATTTGCATATTGCTATCCCATGACTTTTGTCACTTCATTGTATATACCAATGTTGTGTAGATGTTTAGCAAGACAATCGTGTCCAGTCTCCAGGCGGAAGACCACAACTGCAATGTATCTAAGGGAGTCTGGGATTTTGCAAATCGAGTCCCTCCACTTCTTTTTTCTTAGTTTCTTCTAATAATTTGATGTTATAATTTTTCCCCATAGCATTTTTAGCAACTCTTTTAATTGATGAAAATGGCATTTCACCATTATTTGACTGTAAAATTTCAGTTCCCTTTTGAGCTAATTATCAGCCCATTCATTTTTCAGCTATTCCTACAGGAGACGGGACCAGGCTTCCAAAATTTAGTTATTTACCTGTTGGATCAAAATTATTTACATAGGAAATTTTCTTAAAATCAAATAATATCATCGTTATCATTTTTTATTTATTTATTTTAATCTTAAAGTATATTATATATCTCCCCAAAAGTAACTAACATATTGAAAGAAACTTTGTCCCTAATAAACATTAAAAAATTTTTTAAAAAAAATGTTATTGTAATTTTAATAGATTACTGTAAATTATACGAGAAACAATTTGTTTTATAAGCAATTATATGAAAAATCGTTTTAAAAATATCTTTCAATATAAAATACCAAGTAATAACATTACCATTCAGTGCGTGGCAGGAAACCTGACATGCACAAATAAACTTCACGATCTGACGCTGACAAAAAAATCATAATTAGGTTAATAATTTACTGGTTGAAAAAAAAAATTCATTAATTCTGAGAGTGTTTCATTTCGAATATTCACTCACCTACCCCCAAAAAATAGATTTCGTTTCTAGGGAATTAATTCCTTCTAAGTGTTACATAAAGTACACTTCATCAAGACTCTAATTCATGGCAGAAATGAAACCAGGTCATGCTAACACGAATAACGCTGCGTATAAAATATGCATGGAATGAATGAAATACATGAGGGAGCTTTGGGTGAACAAAAATTAAAAGTATTCATGAGTAAAGAGAAAAAGATTAACAATGAAATACTCACATCTCTGTGACGGTTGTCATGAAAACACCTTTTATTTACGAACAATGCTTCGAATCTGGTGTTAGTTGATGTTCGCGCCAACGCGCAAGGATACCCCTAGCGGCGAAAAAAGTGTGTGTACGCATGCGCCTGCGAGCGCATAAGTGTGAGTCTTCAGTGTAATGCCAGAGAGGCAAGAGTGAACATCACGGCTGCGAGTGGCTGTGACTGTCATGTAAATAAATCGTTGTTAAGTTTTCATTGTGATTACTTATTGTGTGAGTGTGATACAGTCCGCTTGTGAAAGAAAACATGTGTGAGTGATGTCAGTGCTATTGACGACAACAGTTGATATTATTAAGTAAATGGAATTGAAACCATAGGAGAGGGAGGAGTTATGAGAAAATAAATTAAAATCAGCTTAAATATTTAATGATTTAATTGATATTAAAGCGCAATATCCGTGAATGAAAGTTCAAATTAAATAATACATAATATTAAATCGCTTTTCCTTCTTTTTTTTGCAATAAGCAAAATGTGATGAATCATTCTTATTAATTTGGCGTAATTAAAGAGACAATATTTTTATAACATGTATAAATAAATAAGATGAATCAACGTTGTCACACCGAAGTTATGAAATTTCAAATTAAATAATACATAATCAAACTATCAACTGCCATTCGATGAAAAAAAAAATGTTCGATTTTATTACGATTTACAACTAACATAAAAAAAAAAAAAAATCATATTAATGAATTTAATTTATTTAATAATATTGTTTGCAAGAAAAATAAATAATTTCCATAAAACATGCTTTCTACGATAAAAAAAAAAATGTTTTAGAACTTCGAATTTCATTGAAAGGCCCTCCAATTTAATGGCAAAGTAGAGTATGTATCAGACTTTTTATTCTTGCTTCACTGGCGATGAACCTTATTCATCATCTTAGAATTAATCTACCAATTTTCGTCTCTGATGCTATCACAATTTGGAACAAATAGCCCCGAAACTCTGAATTCCTACCTTTAATATTAGTCCTTAAATTTAATAAAGAATCTTTCCGGTTTGCTGATTTAACGCTATTATACTGGCAGGGAATGAAAGAATATTTGGTGTTTATACATATGTTGGGATTAGCAAAAACTTCAGAAATTTACCACGGTAACTACTAAGTCATCTCTTTTTAATAGTAGTCTTAAAATAAAATGAAATTTTACTTTTTACAATAAAAATATGTGTTTCATAATTTTTATTATATATATAAAAATAGGATGTGGTGTCTAGGGGGTAATTTGAAAACAAATGAAGAAACAGGATGTTCCTTTTCTATCCATTTTTAATTACACCCTATTATTTACAATAATTAATTATTTAAATATTCATCGCTATTTCCATTCTCTCGCTGAGTCACGAAACTGTCCATTCTCGTTGACAGCCAACCGTCTTCTGAGGGGTCCTGTCCCCTTCTCCTGGGGTCAAAATTCAGAGTTCATTACTCCCACACATGGGGGAAACTCTCTGTCTCCGTCCGCGAATGGTGTCGTTCTAATGTGCACATATTTTCAAGATAGAAGCTGCTAAACAATGAAACTATTGTCACAATGCCCACACCGGTTGTGCAACTGGAAGTAATGTTTCTTTCTTAATTCAAGGTTATGTAATACAGTCGCCCCTATGTAAAAAAAAAAGGGAACACCCTCATTAAATTTTGTAATTAACATTAAATCATCACAAAAGTAGCACCATTGGAAATGTCTCGAAGGATACTGATTTATGATGCAATGTAGCTGATTGATTAACAAAATTAATGAACTGCTAACTCGAAATTTTTCCATTACGAGACCCGAGATTTTAGTGCAATCGAATCGGTATGAGGGAATTATTGTATAATAATTATAATTGCGACAAAAAAAAAATGTAACTTTTATTGTTAATTTGTAATAAAAATAATCTGAAATTTTAAATTTTATTGTTATAAAATAGTAAAATATGCATCTTCAAAATAACATCTGCAGTTCGATAGATAATTTTTTTTTATTTCTAACTCAAAAGGAATCTGTCTAAAAATTTAATGCTTGAAATAAATATTGTGTTAATACAATAAATTAACTTCTTTTTTTAACTAGTAACTTACAGTTTAAGATTTTTGCAGTAAAAAATAATTGAAACATTAAAAGGTAAAAGAAATAAAGAAATAAAATAATATCAAATATTTATAAATTATGAAGTATAGCGATTAGTATTTAAAAAAGAAAGGTACTTTTATTAAGTAGTGTAATATAATATCTGGGGCATGATGGCTTAGTGTGTAACACACTGGCGCTAGGGGCTACATGTTTTAGGTTTGTGCCTCGGCGGTACCATGGATGTTTATAGAGGTTCAAAATCCACTTTAAACCGCAGGTCCCAGTCTAATGCGACTATAGAGGGTAAGACTGATAACCCTACCATGTAAAAAGAAAACATATCCTGTCTCGAAATCTTCCAGTAGGCAGACGGCGTCTGCACCTTTGTTGCGTTAATGAAGAAGTATAACATCTGCAAAAGTTTTAAATAAAATATTACGTTTCATCGAAATTCTAATCTGTGTTACACATAACAATGCCTTTTAAAATTCATTTTTTTTTAACTATTCAGAAATATTATCATGGTATCAGAAATATTATTAATATTATTATATTATCCCTGGTAAAATTACAATTTAGACCAGGGATGGGCAAACTACGGCCCGTCAGAAGTTTTTATCCGGCCCGCGGGTAGAATTTTAATTTGCCGGTCCGAAGCAAATTAAAAGAAATATATATTTATATATTATACATCCATCTCCTTTTCTACTTTGATTAAATATTATTTTTTATTCCTTTTTTTTTCAAAGGACTGATGATCTTTTACTTTCTCTACTTGGAATTTTTTACCATGCCTTTCAACTTAAATTTTGAAGCAGTGAGGGCAGATTTGCAGGTTGAATTAATTGAGTTGCAAACTAACAATCCTCTCAAGCAGTTGTTTCTAAATATGGCAAAGTTAGTTTTACAAATTATTTTAAAAACTAAATTTGCCAAATTTAATATCTCACGCCCAGAAAAGCAGTGCTATGTTTGCTTCATCTTATATATGTGAACAAGTGTTTTCAACTATGAATCTTAGAA